>VWYK01074161.1:0-24957 GCA_013399775.1 Semnornis frantzii
TCTCTTCCAAACTCAACAGGTCTGTGATTCTCCAACCTTTCCTGCAGGTCCCCTTCAGTATCTTCCTTCACCTTATTTCATCCTTCTTAACACAACCACCTGCCCTTTTTTATCCATCCCAAAGAGTTCCTCTTTTTCCAGCCATATATTGAAATACTCAAACACAAACACTTCCTTTACATCCTCTAAAGATCCAACCTAAAAGCTTACTACCACCTCCCTGCAGGGCTGCCAGAGAGTGTCATAAACATGCAAAATGAAATTTCACAACTCCACTTTATGGCATTTTATTGCTTCCTACTAAGCCCCCACTTCTCCCAAAACCTTAGAATTATCCTTTGCATAGAGGATCTCTCAAGAGATCTTTCTCCAGAAACAGAGATGACCTGGCTGGGAAATACTCTGCTGGCTTCCCAGCTCTAATTATTTTCTGAATTCAAAAACTGATCAAATGAAAATATTTTACCCAAATGTATTTTCAAGAAGAAAACTGCACCCCACCCCACCCCAAAAAAAAAAAAAAAAAAAAAGGTTGTGGGAGTTNNNAAAAAAGGTTTGGAGAATCTTTGGGAAAAGGCAAACTTTCTAGATGGCAGCATTGGGGAAACCAAACTGCAGTCGGTTTGATATCTTACTAGTTGAAGAAGCTGTGATAAATGATAACAACTTGATACTTTCTGATAGCTGTTGATGATTAAAACACACCAGTGGAGGTTAGGCACAAGCTGCTTGCACATACAGCCACTGTTTTCTCTACAGGTAAATCAAAGCTGAGCAAAACTGCACCCCTGCAGCAGCCACTTCAGTCTTTTGCTGGCATAGGATCATAGAATCATAGAATGGTAAGGTTGGAAGGGACCTCAAAGCTCATCTAGTTCCAACCCCCCAGCCATAGGCAGGGACACCTCCCANCAGCAAAGGCTGGAGGTGTCATCTGAATCCCTCAGGAGGAGCAGACCTGGGCACACACATCAGGCACTGCCACCACATCCGAGCTGCCCAGCACTACACTGACATGTCACTTGGGCTTGAGTGGGGAGCTTTGAGAAAGGGAAGTGAAGCAAGAACTTGCAGGAAGAATATTGCAGTAATTTTGATTTCCAGGTCTGAGAAAGGGAAGTGAAGCAAGAACTTGCAGGAAGAATATTGCAGTAATTTTGATTTCCAGGTCTGAGAAAGGGAAGTGAAGCAAGAACTTGCAGGAAGAATATTGCAGTAATTTTGATTTCCAGGTCTGAGAAAGGGAAGTGAAGCAAGAACTTGCAGGAAGAATATTGCAGTAATTTTGATTTCCAGGTCTGAGAAAGGGAAGTGAAGCAAGAACTTGCAGGAAGAATATTGCAGTAATTTTGATTTCCAGGTCTGAGAAAGGGAAGTGAAGCAAGAACTTGCAGGAAGAATATTGCAGTAATTTTGATTTCCAGGTCTGAGAAAGGGAAGTGAAGCAAGAACTTGCAGGAAGAATATTGCAGTAATTTTGATTTCCAGGTCTGAGAAAGGGAAGTGAAGCAAGAACTTGCAGGAAGAATATTGCAGTAATTTTGATTTCCAGGTCTGAGAAAGGGAAGTGAAGGAAGAACTTGCAGGAAGAATATTGCAGTAATTTTGATTTCCAGGTCACCAACCAAAGACCTGTTGGGTTTGGGTTGGGGTTTTTTTTTCCCTGTCTTTCAGCAATATCACCTTAAAACTCTGAGCCAAAACTCCTTTGCCTTCAGAACTGGCACAAGGCTCTTCAATCAGAACTTAGCTGCTGCTGTTTGAAGCAAAGCAAAAGGCAGGTCCCCACTCCCCAGCTGTACCATGCTGATGGGAACAGACAGTTGGGTTTGTTCACAAAGGAAGAAGATGTGACTCGAAGCCACGCAGGGAGCAGATTTGTCGAGTAAGAAGGTGCTATTTTTACTAAGTCACTTCACATTGTGAGACTTCCAACACTGACAGGGAGAGAAAGGTGCTTAGGCAGCATATTCCAGAGCTGCACAATGAGAGCATCTCCTGGGCTGCAGGGCAGGGTCATCTGTGGCCATGGGTTGGGCGACAGCTTCACATTGAAAGATTTAAGACACAATAAAAGTTGTGCCTTTAAAAAAGCAGAATCATAGCCACGAATGGTGTGGGTTTAGTTCAGAGCAGTGCTGGAAGTTGCATTTCCAGTGCATTGCTCACCTGCAGAGGCTGTCTGGAAGCCATGGGACCAGCAGATGTTCAGCAGAGCTGAAAATCAGATCAGAGGGACAAATCCACCCAGGAATCCAGCAACAAGCATGTGCCTAAATACCTTTCTAGATGTAAGCCTTGCTCACTAATGCTACCAAAATCACAACAGACACAATGAACCAGGGGTTTAAAACCAATTCTCATTCTGGGTTTCTTGGATTAGAAACCAGATTGGAATTTCATTTGTCATTTCAACCTAAGCAGGCCAATTGGATTATTATTAGTAGCAATAGTAGTAGTATTTTCTTGACTTTAGTGGATTTTCCAGAAGACTATTCCTGGAATCTCCTGCATCTCAATCATATTAATGCTTTGAAGTTACCAGGTTTTATTGAAAAGAAAAAGTAATTAAAAAGAAAATAGGATCAGCAACAGACCAACACTGAGAGTTCAAAGCCATTTCTTTGAGCCTCATCCTCTGTTAAGTTGCTCCCATCACCAATCTCAGCATGCAACCTGTCAGTGAATAAAGCAGGACCTTTTCTTTTGGGGTCCTTTTCCATTCCTACAGTAAAGGTGCTGCAAATGTTTGCAAGAATCATAAAAGGAAAAATAAAAATTAAAAANACCAACACCTGATGCAGCTTCTTTGTTTTAACACAGACATGAGACAACTTGAACAATTAATTGATTTTTTTTTTTTTTGCTTCTGCCATGCAGGTCTCTGGTTGGGAAAGACACCTGGAATCACATGCAAGGTCAGCCCCCCACAGAGAAGAAAGCTGTTGGGATCTGCAGGAGAGAGTCCAAAAGAAATAGAGACACAGAGAGAGAAAGAGATGCTGTCAGCTACTCCAAGATCATGTTCTCATTCAACCAGAAAGTCATGCAGAGTGCTGCAGTGTCTCAGAGGAGTGGTGCTGGATGTCACTTGAGGAGGTGGTAAATGAACCTCAGAGCAGTGCAAAGTGTGATGTGTTGGTGATGTGATGTGGCCGTGAGGAGAGCAGTCACTTGAGGAGGTGGTAAATGAGCCTCAGAGCAGTGCAAAGTGTGATGTGTTGGTGATGTGGCCATGAGGAGAGCAGTGACCCAGCCACACACACCACCAGCAGCTGGAGCTTGCAGCCATGAAGGTCACCAGCACCAGGCAGGCACCTGCTCGTGCCAGGGGGCAGGGAAAGAAAAGTGCACTGGCAATTGAAGACAAAGATTATGGGAAGGCCTAACAGCATAACAGAGCATTCTTGAGTTCCTAGGTCTTCATATAACCACTTTCAGTTGGCATCTATTAAAAAAACTGATAACAAAAATACTGTTTCCAGGCTGACTTGGGGGAAAGTTTGCAAAACTTGCAGGTTTTGACTCAAATCTAACAAAAGGATAGAAACTGAGCTGATTTTACTTTTTTTTTTTTCTCTGCTGCCAATCAAAAAATGCAGGAGGAACACAAGAGGACCAAGAGATGGTCCCACATGTGGTAGAAAGGTGCTCACTGTCACAGTAGGCTTTGCATTTAGGTTTGTTTAGGTCCAACAGCCCAGCACTCAGCAGCAGAACACATGAGGATCCACCTTCAAAAGAGCTGCCATCAGCCTCTTCAGGACGCTGGGGCTTTGAGCTCCTGTTTAGAACCCTCTGGCTTCATTCCAAAATCCTCTATAGTGTTAAATCAGCACATTAAAAAGGGGGAAAAAAAAAAAAAAGTGGACTCATTGTATTAGAAGTAATTTTGGATCAATAAAAAGTATCATCTGTAAAGTATTGAATTTAAACCATGCTTCAGCAACTCTCTCATTTCCTCCTTTCATTTTGTAGGCAGCCAAGTTGAGTCAGTCTAAGACGGACCCAAATCCATCTCTCTGCACATGAACTCAGCCAGCAACTGTGTTCATTCTTCTGAGGAGCTATGGCCAGGAGAAAAAGGTTATCTCCTGTTGGGAAATGAGATTAAGATTTGATACACAATTTGTGCTTCATAGCACGAGAACAGCTTCTTAAAACCAGGCAAGGCTGCCAGGAGTGAAAAGCAGCTTTTGTGGCTGGCACTGGACTCCAGTTTGGTTGTGGGTTTGAATAAGAGGCAGAAACCAATTGCTGGAGACATGAAGGAAAGGAAAATGCAACTGTGTGTGCAAAACCTGCCACGACTAGAGTGGAAATCAAGAGAGGACCAAGCTTGAGCCTCCTTTGCCTCCAGTGAATTCAGAACAGCCACTGCACAGGTGAATTCAGCCCAGAGAAGGGAGCTTCTAGGAGCAGAGCAACCTGGCTGTAAGGAAAATACAAGGTCAGCCCATGATGAACATCATGGTGAGTAACTGCTCTTCCTCATCCACAACCATGGTGTTGTGGTGGCTTGGGTTGAAGGCAGTCACTGAAATCGTAACAGAAAGGACCAGAGCTGCACCATCCCCACAGCCTCCAGTAAGCCTTTCTGCAGAGGAGTGATGGGACACTGCAGCACATCCTTAACCTTGGGGCTTGGTGTTCTGCAGCACTGCTATTACAAGCAGTCCTCTCTTCCTACCACGGAAGCTTTTTTTTTCCCCCAGCTGCTGCTGAGTGCTGTCAAACATCACATCAGACACATCCTGCATCTTCTCACAACCTTTTGCCATTTGCCAGCTCAGCTGTTTGGTGTTCCAGGAGCAAAGCCAGGCAGCTAGGTTGCATCTTTGAGTGGCCTGATTATTGCTAAGCACGCTACACCTAGACCTGCAGGCCAGTCAAGGGCTCTGCAAACATCTTTCCTTCACTGCTCTGGGTGCCATTTCTTCCCATGGTCAGGTCTCTGTGGTGCCTTCACCTCTCTGAGTTGACACCAGAAAAGTCTCTTACAAAACAGGATGTGATAGAGCTGCTAATTTGGCTTGGTATAGTTACATTGCTGCCTGAAGATGTGTGCATTATTACATTTATTGTCTAGAGATCATTGGTTTAGCACATTAAGAAACCACAGCTTCTCAGGAGCTGTCTATTAATTCACCTGCTTTGAGTTCTCCATCATTGCCTCAACGTTTGCATTTGTTACGTGCACCTTGGATGAAGGCTTTTAGCACTCAGATGCTTCGAGCTTCTGGCATCTTCCCCTCTGTGTCTGTGCAGTGAGGGATTGCAGGCAGGCAGCCCAAAGACCCAGAGAAATGAGCTGTTGGAATTATTTGTATGCCCTGCAAGGTTAACCTGAAGTTTTACCACGGCATGGTGTAAACCACTGCGTTCAGGATGGATGTAGGTGACACAGATGCTCTTATAGCTGCTCCAAAGTTCAAGACTCCTTTTTGACTGGAAGAACCACAGTGTATAATCCTCCTTCTCAGGGTTTCCAATGGATGAAGAAGATTGGGAGGCAATAATTTGTTTTGCTCTCCCTTTCCCTTGCAGAACTCGAGAGAGGGGAGATGGAATGAGGACCACAATGGGAAGGAACTCAGTGGAAAGCAGAGAAAGTTAAACTGGCTTTACCAGTCCAAAAAATCATGCCTAGGAAGACATTAAGATCAGAGTGGCTGATTTTCCAGGAAACAAAAGTGGACATGGACCAGTGAGAGGACAGCACTACAAATATCACTGCTTGTTTTAATCTGTACCAAATCCAACCTCAGGGTTAAGCTATTGACAGGAGCCTTCCTTCAGGGAGGACTCCCTGCTTGCACTCTGCCTCTCTGGGTAAACCAATCTCATCTGGCAAACAGAAACACTACACAAGGCCTGAGAATTTGTTTTGCTTAAGGCTCTTGACCAAATCTTTGCCATTTGGAAATGCATTGTGATGCTGCCTGTGTTCATGATGGTTACCCAATATTTAAACCAGGACTTTCAAAAATAAATTTCAAGGAAGGTCACAGCCCCATCAGAATGTGTAGCAGGAGGCTAACTCAGAGACTGCGGCTATTGATCCAGGTACAAGGGATTTGCTACCACAGAGAACTGCTCATTATGAAACCCAGATGATAGAATGGTTTGGGTTGGAAAGGACTTTAAAGATCATCTAATTCCAACCCCCCCCTGCCATGGGCAGTGAGCCCTCCTACTAGCCCAGGCTGCTCAAGGCCCCATCCAACCTGGCTCTCAACATCACGCCCCTTCCTCTCTGTCACCCATTCAGAGATGGGATTTACCACACTGCTTCTGATACCCACAAGTGTCAGGCATGAGTCCCAGCCTCTAGACTGACAGGTAATCCAGACAGCCAGCAGGGAAAAAGAAATAGCAAGAAAAGAAAAGATACAGGTTGGAACGAGCAATGGAGGAAATCAGAGGCACATATGTTTTGAGAGCTGTAGGTTTATGCTTTTAAAACTGCAGGTCGTTGGCTTTCTGAGGGAGACAGAGACTGGTGATTTTGAGAATTCAAACAGGACTCCAAAAAAAGAAAGAAAAAAAAAGAAAAAAAAAAAGAAAGAAAGAAAAGAAAAAAAAAATAAAAGAAAAAAAAAAGAGCATGCAAAAATTGGATTTCACAAACATGCTGCATCACTCGGTGCCCTGCCACTCCTGGGCTCTCCTCCTGCCTTGGCTGTGGGGTTACCCTACCAGCATTCACAGCATGCAAACTCAGGGCCTTGGAAATTGAAGAAGGTGCACGTTTGCTGCTGAGAAGCAGTGCCTGGGGCTGGGGGAAGAAATTCTTCTGGCATGGCAGTAGATGCATTTATGCAGAAGTACAATGAGACACACGTATCTGCGTGCCCTTAAGGCCATCGGCTGGGTGCACTAAGGGATGCTCCCTGGGAACTCTCTGAAGCCACCTAAGCATTGTCAGCTGGATGAAACATGAAAACACTGCTGGTACAAAACCCTCTGCTCTAGCTAGCTGCTCCCCACAGGATCTAGAAACAGAACCATTCACAATGCCCATGTCAAGGCCACGGGGAACCTGCATCCCCTACGTCTGGTGGGACAGGCTGAGATTAGTCCTTCTCTAGCTGCGTAGTAGAGGTGCTAGATAGGCAAGCTGTGGCTTCCAAAGGCCACAAGACTAGGAAAGGTCAATTTGCAGTGTTGAGAGAGCCAAAGGAAGGGTGACTGAGCAGAAGTAGGAAGCTGGTATTTCTCATGCTGCTTAACTTGGCATTGCTGCAGAGAGCAACTCAATTTGCAAGGGTTCCCTGAACCTTGAGGAGGGATGGAGCCGTAGGGAGGAAGAGGTCTTCTGGGGACAAAATAAAAAAAAAAAAGAAAAAAAAAAAGGTTTAAAAATATTGAATTTAGATTTTTTTTTTTTTTTTTTTAAATATTCCAGCATTTGGAAAACTTCAGTTTCCATCACACTGGCCTCCTTCCTTGCTGAGCAGACACTGGCTTGCTAGCCCAAATTCCCCATCCTCATCTCTCCGTTTCACACTTCCCGTGCGACGAGCAGACGAGGAAGCCTCTCATTTCTGGGCAGGCAATGGGGAGGCTCTTTCACCTTTTTTTTTTTTTTTTCCCAATTTTCTTTTTTTCAATTTTTTTTTTTTCTTTTTTACTCATCTAGTACCTCTATTAAGCAGAGAAGTGATCAGAACGGGTGGTAGCAGGGTAGAGGGAGAATGAGCCGTGCAGCTTTTGATTAGTTTCGTGCGACGCATTTCCCGTGGTACCTAGAGTTTCCTGAGCAGCATCCACATAGTGACTCTCTGCACGGTTTGCTTTTACTGGAAATGAGGGGAGAGTAAAAATTAGACCTGGAAGCAAATGCCAGACAGGAAACTTTTGATTACTGACTCTAGGTTTAAAAGACAGGTGGGTTTGAGGGCCGGGTTCATGACAGGATTTTTCTGTTTGAGCGTTTAGGTGAGGAGAAAAAAAAAAAAACAAACTAAAGAGAAACAAGAAGGTTTCTGAAATTTGGCTCACTTTGGTCAGTAAAAGTGTCATAGAATATGGTTTGGGTTGGAAAGGGCCTTTAAAGGGTCATTCAGTCCAACCCCCCAGCCCTGCAGTCAGCGGGGTCGTCTACAGGTTAAACGATGCATTCTGCTTTGAACTGGTGGCATCACTTCATCTACAAGTGGCATGAGTCCTGCAGGAAGAGGTTTTGGACCTGCATTGGAAACAAAAAAAAAGTTCTCTCTTCTTCCTCTAAACAGATTAAAAAAAAAAAAAAGAAGACAATTGTTGTAAATTTCTAAGCCACAGAGAGCCAAAACTTTATCTCATTTGGTCCCAACAACATCCAAAAAATATTTTTTTCCCCCTCTCATTCAATTTTTTTTTTAATATTTTTTTTTTTTAAATTATTTTGGTTTCCAAAAAGAACCTCACGAAGAGAACTAGTTAATCTGTGAATTATTTGCACTTCTCACCCAGGAAATACCACGGTTTTAAGCCTGGCATTGAAAAACAAACAAACAAGCAACAAAAAAAAAAATCGATCTGAACAGGGTGTGGTGCAGTCCCCTGTGGGAAGGGATTAGAACATCTGTGTTCAACATCTGGTTTTTGTAAGGCTTTTTAGTTGGGCCCTACCACTTCTAGGGGGGGTTTACTGGCTTTGCTGAGGCACCACCACAACTCCTGTGAGCCCATCTCAAGTTGCTGCTCAGGCACTGCCCTGCCGGGAGGTCGCCACCAGGACCAGGGTTCTCCACGCCATGGAGCAGCCCTCTACCTGCACAAGGGTAATGATGTGGCCCCCATCACCCCAACCTGGCCACCAGCCAGCATCACTTGCTGAGTTCATGGACAGACTGAGAAGGCTGAAGGGCAGAAAAACCCAGTCTTGTTTTGCACTTGAACTCAGAGGTCGGAGGAGCTCGTGGGCACAACCAGAAGGAATCTGCAGCAATTCCTTCTGCTTGGTGACATCCTGTGCAAGCTCGGCCCACAGTATCCTGGGGACTCCTCAGGCACCTGCAATGGGACCTCTCAACCCCAGGGAGCCCTGGGGACCAGTGGTGCTACCAGGGCTGTTCTGGAGCTGGGGTCTGAGCATGGCAGAGTGGGAGTGGGATATTGAGCATGCAGAGCCTGGGGGAGACACAGCGGCCACGCTCCTCTTGGTCTCCTCTGCAGTCCCTAAGGACAGATGCAGTCCCTTCCACGCAAATAATCCGCTCCCCTAGAGGCAACTGATTATTGCCAGATTACTGTCAGTCCCAGCATGAGTCTCTGGCACCAGTTTAACCAGTGAGAAGGCCAAACACCAACCCAAGCTAACACAACCCATCACGGTCCTGTGATTGACACCAGTTTCCATGGGCTTATAGCATTTAAGTGACACCTCATGACACCCTGGGCTGGATGAGCAGGGGCCAACTGAGTGAACCAAAGGCATCCTCCAGTGTGTACCAAAGCCTTGCTCACATCCCTGAGCAGAGATCTTGTCGTTGTGTGTATCTCAGACAGACACATAGAGACATGGAGATATCGATACACACAGATACACAGACACATCACAAGGAGGCCCAGTCCAGTCTTCACTCAGTGGCCACAGCCAAGGTCTTGCTGAGTTCATCAGGGTGAAGAACAAGCCACAGCCAAGGACAACCTTCCAAAGAGGTTCCTCTCAGGACTGAACTCATGCTGGACAAAGTAATCTGAGTTTTAAGCTTCCCAGTTCCCTGGAATCCTTCTGTTTCTTTTTTTCTTTTTTTTTTTTTTTTTTTTCTTAATGGGTTATGGTGATCATTTGGTCCATCAGTCTTTAGCCTTTCACCCAATCAGCTTTTGGAAAATGCAAGAGGAAGAAAAGTGGTCAGGGATGCCCTCAGATGTTTCTCAACCCGTCTGCTGAAGAGCATCTGAAGCGCTCGTGTCGCGCAGAGGCCTCCGCATTGCTCTCTAACCATATGTTTGTCTTTGTGACATTGCAGTCAGAAGACAAAATGAACAGAGCCAGGATGCCACAGCAGGTTTCCAGCCTCATTACCATTAAGCACCAATCAACTCCCATTGTCGTTCTCATTTCTGCAGCAACAGGGGTGAGAAAAGCCCCACCGCATGGCAGCCCTCCTTGCCTGGGGTTATGAAGCAGAGAGGACTCATAGTGAGACCCTGCAAGACAGCAGCATGGTCTCAGGACGTGTGATGGATTCCCACTGCTCCCAGCAGCAGCCAGCCTGGGGAAGGGCTGAGGACCCCTTCGTCCAGCCAAGGTGGTAGGGTGGACACAACACCCAAAGCAATGGGCAGCAGTAAGCAGTGCTTTAGAGGAAGGAGGAAAGTACAGAGGGCAGAAGAGGTGGGCAGCATGTAGAAAAAGGCCAGCATCTTTTCTGCTCATCACAGCCTGGGCTCCACAGCACCCTGGGGAGAGCTCCTGTCCTCCCCAGCAGGTCAGCACACAGCTTTCCTGGCACTTGGTCATGGATGGATTCAGACAAGCTCGTGGTGGAAAACAAACCACAAACAATAGAGCAAGGACATAACCTGTCTCTCAGATCTGCTGTCCCATTCTACTCCAAATCAGGAGCCACCCAAATAATTCCAAATGACTCCAAGCCTCTGCCACACTAACCCCATTGCCTCCCCACATCCTCCCACACCAGGCAGCAGCTCTCCAAGTGTGTTATGGGCAGAAATCAATTCAGCTACAGCAGCACTGCAGTCAGAGGGCACAGGCAGGATCCCCCAGGAGCCCTGTGCATTGGCAGGGCATTTGGGATGCTCCCTGACCTTAGCAATGCTTGTTTAGCACAGCACATCCCCAGGAGCTGTGCCACCTTCCCTTCTCTGCCTTAAAACCTGTTAAGATGCAAAAGAGTGAAAAAGCTGACTTGGTTCTGTCAGCTGCAAGGACTTTGTGGAGCATCAGTTGTGGAAAGAGAGATGTAGGAAATCAGCCACTGCCTGCACAAAACTACCACTTCCAGCATCTCCAGATGGGACAATGACTCCCTGCATTGATGGCAATGGCAAGTGGTAAATCCTTCACCAGCTGAAGCAGGAGAAATGTGGTGCTGGGCTCTGTGCTGTGAGGGATGATTCATCTCGAGGAGTTCCCCAAGTGAAGCAGTCATCAGCCATCAGCCACAGACTGGCTGGATGATTAACTGATGGGTGGGCTGAGAAACAGGACCAGTTGTCTCTTCTAAGGGCAGGATGACACACTGAGCATCACTGGGAAGCTGCTGGAAATCAAAGTGGGTGGGAGATTTGGGATATGAATGTGAAAGATCCAGAAACTTCTGTTGGAGAAGGTAGGAGATGTGGATCCCCCTGAATATAGTGAGGGATTGCTTCCTGAACTCTAAGATATTATCAGGTGGAAAAGGGCAGCAGGAGCAGGTAGAACTGATATTGTCCTAACAAAACACGAAAGGAGAGGGTTGTGGTTCTGCTCTGGCAGCTGAGCAATGTGAAAAGGACTCTGATGCTGCATTCACAGCAGCTGTAGAGCCTCAGCTTTGGGGTCTGGTTTACAATGAAAGGCAGCAAACCCCTCGGTGCCACCGGAGCCAGATCTGCTACAGGAGCAGGAAGGCACCATGTGGAAATGATCCTGATGATAAGCTAAAAGGCACTTTGAAAAAAGGGCAGTGAAAGGCTGAGTTTGCTTCTTTCTGGGACATGAAACTAAGAAAGCAACACAGAAACTGAACAGGGTTAAAATCTGCAACCTCGAGGAAGAAATATATCCAACCTGGGGTTTGTAACTGGTGAGATGAACCCTGTGGGATAGGGCTGAGGAGTAAAACTCAGGAATAAGACTCATGCCTTAGAAATGAGCCTGGTGCCTGTGATTTGAAAGGATTCTGGCTGGTGTGGGACCAGCAGTCCTCAGATGGAGCTGATAGGGTTGGATAGAGATTTGGGCTCGTTGCACAGTCATATAGAATGGTTTAGGTTGGAAGAGACCTCAAAGCTCCGTTCCAAACCCCCCTGTGCCATAGGAAGGGACACCTCCCACTAGTACAGGTCACTCAAGGGCTTGACCTGGCCTTGAACACCTCCAGGGAGGTTGTGGAGCACAGAATCACCCAATGTGATCTTTGATCACATTGGGTGATTCTGTGCTCCACAACCTCCCTGGGCAACCTGTGCCAGTGTCTCACCACCCTCACTGCAGGTCTGGGAGAAATGAGCATTTAAGGAAGAGCTGTGATATGATGAAAATAGAAAAGGAAGGGAAAACTTTGCTGTGAGGGTGCTGGAGCCCTGGAGCAGGCTGCCCAGAGAGGTTGTGGAGTCTCTTTCTCAGGAGAGAATCCAAACCCACCTGGACACTGTGATCCTAGGCAAGCTGCTGTAGGTGCCACTGCTTTAGCAGAGGGGGGGTTGGAAAAGATGGTCTCCAGCCCCCCCCCACACACACCACCATGTTGGAATTCTGATATTTATCCCTTGATACATCCAAAGTGTGTCAATGGCTGAGACAAGGCAGCAGAGCAAACACAGAGCCCTGGGGATGAAATCCTGACCCTCCTGATGCCAATTTGGATGGTGGCCAAGAGTTCAGCCTTGGTCTGCTCTCAGAAAGCACTTCCCATGGAATGGATCCTTGCTAAAAAAAAAATAAAGCTGGATGGAGGCTGCCTTCATTCTTACTACACCTGAGATTCCATGTAGGGAAAAATTAAACCTATATATTCTGGATAGTTGAAACATGATCTTGGTGGTTTGGGTTATTTGGCAGGAAGGTGGATGGAGTGCCACAGAGGATCTGCTTGCAAAGAAAAGCTCAAATGAAAGACAGAAAAAAAGAGTTTGGGGAGGGGAAAAAAAAGGAAGGAAGGATGAAGTTTCCCTCCCTTTAGTCAGCACCATATCTTTGGTTGGATTTTTATGCCAAGGAAAAATTAGTTTCTGGCCCCTTATAAGGTACAAGGCAGCGCAGGAAGTTACAGCTGCTAAATGCCAGGCTCTGGTTGATGCTTCTGAAAACCATACTTAGTGTTTACAGTATTCAGGCTGTAAGCTATGTTCTGAGATGAGAGAAGGAAGACCTGAAAGCCAAGCAGATGATCTCCACAGATCATCAGGTTTGTGTCTTGCCTCCCCCCCAAAAAAAAAAACCTCAACCAAACAAAAAAGCAAAAAGAACAAACAAAACCAGAGATTAAGTCCCAGAATCACTCCTTAAAAGAACTGGGAATGTATAGCATAAAAAAAACCAAACAAAAACAACCAACAACCTCAAATTAAATAATCCTAAGAAGTAGAGACTCCTAAAGAGAAGCATCCTCAAAGTATCCCAGATACCAGCCCTGCTGCTTTCCCTAGGACATGTGAATAGAGAAAAGCTCTCCTGCAGGTGAGGCTCATGGCTGGCCTTGGAAGGTGCTCGCCACCTCTGCACGGTGGCCTCGAGGCGTGGAGGGAAGCCAGAGCAGGGACTATGCTTCATCCAGAGGGCATGGGGCGGAGAGAAGGTGTCTCTGCCATGCAAACTCTTGCTGTGCCAGAGAGCCCTCCTGTGTCCCGCGGAGCGGCAGGTCCGCGCGGCGCCCTGCGGCGAGAGGAGCTCGGGAGGAGTTGCTACCTCGGCGTCGCGGTGATGGCTTCCTCTTCCCATGTCACCTCCACGTGGTGTGGCGTTGTCGGAGACATGGGCAAAGCATCACCTACCCATCAGCACTCAGTGAGCCTGCGGCGAGGCTCTGCCAGCTACGGCTCCAGCGACAAAAGAAATAGAAGCAGCGTAAACCAAAGCCCTGCCGTCGCCCCACGAGGAGTCTGCCAGCTTTGCCCGTGCTGCCCACCGCTCGCTAGCCAGCCTCCCCCCACCCCCCTCAGCCTCGCTATGCTCCCAGCTACGACCCCGAGGCAGACTGGAAGGAAGAGCTGATTTAAGGTCCAGCAGAGACGTAGGTACATCGGACTGCCACAGCACAGAACAAGCACATCGGTACCTAGAATGCTTCCCTCGATGGTGCCAGGACATGGTACACACACACACACGTACACAGAGATCTAGGGGGAATGCATGGGGATGGCGTGTTGGCAGTGATACAGACCTGGGCGATGGCTCGGGCTGCTGCTCTTTCCTTTAAACAGAAGCAATAGTACATTAGCATGCTGTCAGGTGGCAAAAATAAAAGATGTTGCTGCTTCACTGTTAAAACAGAACGGAAAGGACAATACCGAACGATAACAACTAAGTGTGGAAGTTGTGGACAGAAGAAAAGGCAAAAGGAGCATTTCATTGCTGGAGTTTGTAGCCCGGACAGAAGATCACTGGAGACTCACACAACCCCAGAGAAGACACATACAACGCACAGGGTTGAAGAGTTTAGCCCAACCCATCCTTGTGCCTGCTGGTGACTGAGACACCTGATGGTGATGTGATTTGTGTGAGCGCAGGAGGACTTCTCTGGGCTCAGGGCATGGCCCCTTCGCTTGGAATTGTACCACCCTGAGACCTTCCTGCATGTAGGGAAGGATCTGAACAGCTCCTGTGGCCATAGTGGATTTTCTTCTCCTTCCTGGGGAGAAGCTCAGGTCTGATCTCCTCATCTCCTGACAATGAGTGGTGCTGGGAGTGGGACATTGGTGGGAAGGAGCAAGGACCCCTGCCCTGACATCTTGACACCCTGGCTGGGGCTGCTACCTCCAGAGCTTTTGGCAGCTGCTTTGGCAAAGTAAGTCAGCAAAGGCCACGTGGAGGGAGTGGGACACCGCAATTGTTGAGTGCAATTTCCTACTGAGATCCCAAATCACCTTGAATGCAGTTTCCTATTGAGATCCCAAACCACCTGATTGCCCTAAGAGGTCACTGATATGGAGGACAAAGTGAGCTGAACTCAAAAGAGTAGGCATGGCACTGCAAGCCAAGCTAAGGCCACACAGAAAAACATCTCTCACCTTCACTGACCAGGCATCTTGGTGGCATTTCTCAGCAGCAACAAGGAAAACCTACTCAACCTTCAACTCACTCTGCTTTACAGCTTCTTCACGTGGCAAACTGCAAAAATCTGGGCCCCTGGAGCAGCCCCACGGAGTGAGAGCAGGCTGTGCTTCTCAGCAGGTAGGGGTCTGCCTCCTCTAACACCAGACACCGGGGCAGAAGCAGCTCAACTCCTGAGCGTGATGCTGTACCAGCCCTGCCCCTGCCTCCACCTAGCAGCCACCAATGACATCTGCACAGACCCCAACCCCTCCACAGCAGCCTGGAAAGACTGAAAAACCCACCCCTCCACCCTCTGCTCCTTGCTCAGGCAAGCTCAGAAGCCCAGCCTCAGCCACTAGCTCAAACACTCACATTTTAAAGCTAGCAGGCTGACCCATGGGTCTACAGATCTTTATTCTGCAGAGACACAGAGCCCAGGGTAGGTTCCACCCCTTTGCAGCTGGCCTCACTGCCCACCAGCATGGCCAGCATCTCTCCAGCCCTTCTGGGGTCTGCACACTCCCTGCTCACCAGATGGGGCAGCCTCATATGCTCGAAAAAAACCAAGACTCCTCCCTCCCAAGCATAAGTTTTAGCTGCAGGACTCTTGGTCTTCTGGGGCATTGATGCTACCTTGGCACATTTAGCAAATATTTCTCACCACTACAACCTCTCCTGCTCTCCAGGGAGGCAAAGGGAGGCTGGAGGGAGCAGAGAAAGAATCAATGTGTCGTGGCCCTGAGTCTTCTCTGAGGGTGGTGAAGAGCAGAAAGCTCAGAGGAGAACTGGGAACACCACCTCAATCAGGCCCTTGGAAAATGTGACTTTGTTTTTTACACCAAACACTACAACATCACTCCAGGGGCAAGGTAGGCTGAAGAAATTCATGAATTCATGTACAGCAAGGGAGAAGGATGGGGGGAGAGGTCATTAAATGACCCATGGGGGCACCAGCTGCCAGAAAACCTCTCACATCTTCAAGGCTGTCCTATGCAAAAGGCAGGAAGGAAAACAAAAACCACAACCAAAAAAATAAAACATACAACCCAAACGCCCCCAAAAACCCCCAACCAACCAAAAACCCAAACCCAAAACAACAACTAAACAAGCTGCAAAGTGTGTGCTTTCCAAACTCTTAACTCTGCTGCTAACCTGAATGTCAGTCCTGACTTGCTCTTCAGGTTCCTCAGGAGCTCCAGCTGGTTCAGAGGAGGGATGAGTCTAGGGGGGGAGAAAATAAAGACCATTAATACTCAGGCAGAGCTGATCTCAGAGCTTCCTGTCACAGAAACTCCCCTGCTTGTTCCCATCCTTGCAACTAGGAACACCTTTGTGCAACCAGGAGGGAGCTCAGGAAGGATGGAGGGGGTTTGGCTGCTACTTCCAACAGGATCCTAAGGCAGAGCAGTGAGGGAAAAGAGAGAGTGTGACAGCAAGAGAGAGAGAGAGAAACTCGTCTGCACCTCCACATCCTGAACCTCCCCCAAGGCAAGTGGCTGCCCTTGTTTCTGCACAGCTCTGCCAGCAGACCTGCTCCACCACCTGTAGGCTACCTGTTGCCATTGCTTGCCTTGGAGGTGATGCTTTGGGCTGGGTATTAAGTGAAGAGAGGTTCTGGTTTTGGAGGCAAATGGGAAAACTCAACTCTGCTGCTCTTGGCAATGTGGGGAAGCATGGGAAGGAGCAGCTTGTGGGGCAAAGAAAGCAGGGACCAAAGGTTGGGAGCATCCCAGGAGAAACAGCAATGTGCTCTAGGGTCAAGCTGAGCCAATTTCATAGAACCATAGAATGGTAAGGTTGGAAGGAACCTCAAAGCTCATCTAGTTCCAAGCCCCTGCCATAGGCAGAGACACCTCCCACTGGTACAGGTCACTGTTTCCTACTGCCCATGTCAAGTTTTGCCCCAAAATGAGGTGAAATCATGTCTCATTGACTTCCAGAATTCATAGGTTCCCTTCCTTACTCAGGAAGGGAAGGAGTCTGGCAGTGGGAGTCCTGGTTAATAAATTAGACCCCAACAAACACCTCGTTGCTTATCCTGCTTCTGTGCAAAAAAAAAGCCATCAGAGTAGCTCTCACATCTACTTTTAGTTTCTTCCTCCAGAGCCTGTGAGACTGGGGGCTTCCTCCATAAATATTTATCCTTGCTATTCACAGTCAAGTTTTCAAGCAAGAGAGACGTGAGATGGAGGTGTCAGGGGGAGGATGGAGGATGCTGGACACAGTTGGGAAGAGCAGAATCTAATTAAGAGCTCACTTGGAGACTGCACTCAGGGTCAAGGCCAATAGGGCTCATCCCATAGCTTGCTGCAAACTCCTTTCTGGGCCACCAGCATGACCTTGTCAAAGTGCTCAAGTTCCAATATGCCATCACAGTACCCAGGGGGAGTGAAATCAGCACAGCAGCCACCTCCAGTCATGCTTGTGACAAGTGAAGGGGAGGATTCACTGCTGCAGAGATGGAGAGGACAAGAGGCTGCTGATGGGCTCAGATTAAGCTGCCTGCAGCTGCCCACAGCCACAACCCAAAAAGCCACAACCCCAAGGCAGTGTACACTTGTGGCTTTGCTGGAAATGGAGCCAGGTAAGTTTTGAGTAAAGCAAGAAGGACCTGACCAGCTCAAACTGTCCCCAAAAAAATACATTTTAGGACTGGAAGGAAAGGGTTTGCAAGTGCCTGCAGCCCAAAAATGGTCTGAGATGCTGCAAGAAATGAGGCTGTTGCTCGCTATAAAATGAAGGTAGAGATATTCAGGCCCACAGGTTTTCAGCTACTGTGAGAATAGTTTCACTTTTCCTTCTAAACTAGAAAAGAAAACCAAACCCCAGAACAACTGGAAAAACCTCTCCTCTGCATGCATAAAACTCATCCTCAAAACTACAGACGTTGAGCAGAGCAAATTTGGTGTTCCCAAGATTGAGGCAATCAGAAAATGTTCCCATCCTAAGGATGGAGAAAAGAACAAAAATAAGCTTGAAGATTTTGGCTCAGCTGCCCACAGTCCAGCTCTGTTTGCTTCCATCTAGAGGAGAGCACATCTTGATCTGCTGAATTAATGATCCTCTTCAGACGTCAGGAAGAAGCTGACCTTGGTGCAGCAGAGCAGTGCATGAGGGCTGGGCTGTCACTTGCCTTCAAACCCACCAGAGGGTTTGTAGCTGTCTTCCAGGCTGGGAGGAGAGGTGCATCAAACCAAGCACAGAGTGCTCAGCAGGTAATGAAGGTGCAGAGCTGCTCTGAGATGAGCTACTTTCTCAGGGAGCTCCAAACCCAGCAGAACACAGGACAACAGCCCAATTTTCTTCCAGATGGGATCACCAATCCACTGATGCAAGTCTCAGAGCTGAAGAGCTCATTAGCTCACTGGGTTGAAGGATTCAGGACCTCCAAAGCAGCTCCTTCCTTTGCATCAGCACATAACAGAGGCTCTGTGCCGAGCTGAAGGCAGCAGTCTCTTAGTCTGCCACAGAGGGTCCCATGCAGAGGTCAAGACCACACAAGCAAACACAGAAATTCACCATTTCTGTGGCAGAGTGGTGGGCCTGGTGTTTTATCAGGCTTTACTGACACCCAAGGTTTTACTGAACCAATCATAATTAAAAGTGGATGTAAAACTCTGCCATGTGCTTCACCTCAAACTTAACCTGAACTGGCTGCTCAGCCTGAGCTGCCTTTACAAGAGCAGCTTTGAGAACATCTACCACACTGCACTGTTTCACCAGAGCCTCCAAGGAGAGGCAGGATTCTGCACAGCTTGGCTCTGAGCTGCTGGATGGAGGACACCCTGCCCTGGTGTGTGCATCCAGGGGACACGAGTGCCACTGTGTCCTCCAGGGACATGGAGAAAGGACCCCTGGCTGGGGCAGCTCCTGTTTTCTCTCTCTCCTCCTGGCCCGTGTGTCACTTTGTTAGCAAGGGAAGCATGTTTTGGTTAAAGGGGAGCTAGGTGAGAAGAGCTACACACCACAGGAACACACACAGCTCATGCTACCCAGCAGAGCAACACTTCCAACTCAGCAGCTGCTGCAGGGAACCCAGCGGTACCTACAGCTGCTCCCCGTCACCCCTCCCAGCACAGCACCAACAAACACCACACTAACTCCAGCTGCCAGCTCCCACATCAGAAGGGAAGACAGATTCACTGCTCCTGGTTAGCACAGACAAGGTCCAAGCATCTGGGGGACAGTAGGGATTTCATGCCTCCAGCTAGGACATCATCAAAACCCCACAGACGAGGAGGGCAGCAGCACAGGACAGTGGCTGGGAGCAAACACACCAAGGCACACAGACACTGAGGATCCTTCTGGACAGCCCCAGGGGGAAACAATTAGGAAAAGGGTGGCAGGGAGATGGATGCTGGAACAGGATCAGTGCTTAAATGAGTCTCCATGCTGTGCTGGAGACAGTTTTTACCTAAACCATGACTTTATGTCTCCAGCCTAAGTCTTTTTTTTTTTTTTCATAGCTGAGAGTATTTATGAAGCTTAGAAACTATTTTATTACAAGAAATGGGATGGGAGTGACACATTCTTATTTCACTCCCAGCAGCAGAAAAATAAACGTCTGATTCTCCAAACAGGCTGCTCAGGACAACAGGAAAATGCATTCATGGGGTGAGGTTTGCAATCTGCTGATGAGATTGGCTGTAAATTAACCACACAAAGTGGAAACTGTGATTTACTGAAGCTGTAAAACCTGCATCTGTGAAAACTGGAACCAGGTTTGGCAACCAGGCACTGAAAAACACATCAGCTCCAAAAGCATTCATGAATCCCAGTGAGGATTTAAACTCCTCTAAGGACAGAGCTTGTCCCATAGTCTTGAAATGGAAGCCATGCATCCCACATCTTAAAAATATTGCCTTGACTAGACTGAGTTGAGTACAGCTTCAGACACCCACCTCATAAAAAACAAGCCTGTGATTCCAAAAATCTCCTCTTTCCTGCACAACCTGAGGTATGATTAGTTACTATAAATCTTGCACAACCATATCCAAGTCTTTCCATTTGGATTCATCCCAAAAATAAAAAGATTTAAGTCCCAGATTGAATAAACTGGGGTTAAAGTAACTGCTTGGCTCTAGGTCAGCCTTGGAAGAAAAAGCTGAAATGGAAAGTCCTGATGAGATGATAGAATCCCAGGCTGGGCTGGGTTGGAAGGAACCTTTAAAGGCCATCCAGTTCAACCCTCCTGCAGTCAACAGGGACATCTGCAGCTAGAGCAGGTTGCTCAGAGCCCCAACAACCTCACCTGCAGTGGTTCCAGGAATAGGGAATCTACCACTTCTATGGGCAGCTTGGGCCAGGCTCTCACCACCTTCAAAGTGAAAAATTTCTTCCTTCTCTCCAATCTGAATGTCCTCTTTTAAATCCATCACCCCTTCTCCTGTCACAACAGGCCCTGCTGGAAAGATTGTCCCCAGCTGCCTTCTAGACCCCTTTAAGTATTGAAAGGGATATTCCCTTCCCCAAAAATCAGGCTGGATTGCTGGAAGGAATGAGTATTTCAGCTTAGCATCCCAGATCTCTCTCTCCCCTCCAGATGCTGTCCTCCAAAGCAGGCACAGCAGCTGCTGTGGCTTCATCCTGTGCTAGCATTGATGCATGGTGTCATCACACCAGCAGGTTCAGCAAAGCCAGCATTACCTGGTGGGCACATCTCCTACAGCATGAAGGGAGATAAATGACACCATGGAGGGGGAGAAGAGGGCTGGAGAAAAGGCAAGCAGCAGGAGCAAGGGCAAAGGGAACAAGTGTGAACTGGGAAGCGTTTTGTGAAGCATTTTAGGAGTGGGAGGAGGTTGGTAAGACCATCAAGAAATCATCCTTCATAAAAGCAATCTTAGCAAGTGCTCTCTCCCATCCTCCTTCTTTAAATCATCCTTTTGGCAGCTTCCTGATGCTTCTCTGTACCAACAGCTAAAACATCCACGGAGGTGCAGGGGGTTAGTCTGTAGGGGACTCTCAGTTTGGGCTTTCACTCATTCCTTTGGAGTTAAAAAATAAAAAGGCCTTTGGAGGTTTGGGAAGAGGAGTGTGGGGAGGAGGGGTGGGGGTGGGTGCTGTGGTTAGTTTAGTTGTGAAGGTTTTGCATGTTGCAGTCCCAAAGGAAGCACAAGGAGTGACATGACAGACACTTTCCAAGTCACATGCACTTCATACCTGGAGGCACCGTACGTTTGCGTTTGCGTGCTTTCAAAGTGTGTTCACCAAAGAAAACCAAAGGGTAAGAGAAAGGAAAAACAAAAAAAAAGGGGGTAGGGGTGGAGGAAAGGGGGAAAGAAACAGAATAAAGAAAAAAAATTAGCACAGGAACCAAGTGTATCCCCAGCAGCTGAAGTGATGTGACCAGGCTTAGGGGTGAGTGGGGGAGCCTGGGCTGAGCTCGTTCCCGCCGTGGCCAGCTCTGAAAGCGCTGCAGCCTGGGTCACCCCTTGGAGGTAGGCAGCTGGCACCGTGCTCTGGCAGCAAGCAGGCATCAAGGAGGGAGGGAAATGGTGGGGGAGGCCTCTGAGGGACCTGTCATGAGACATCCAGAGCCCTTGGTCCCATCAGCCAGGGACTTGGGCTGGGCACGGTGTTAGTGCAGCCCAATAGATGAATGCAGTTGAGATCGAGACCTCTGAGGCCAAATCAAAAACAGGCTTTGGGTTTTTTTTTCTTTCCCCAGTAAACCCAGTGGCTGGTGCATAAGAGCTTATGCTGTCTGGGTGCACCAAGCTATGCATGCATTACAAACCCAAACTGCACATGCAGGAGCCTCCTGCATGGTTCAGATTTGGTTGTAGCACATTTGGAATTGAACAACGAAAGCTGCCAATCGCTCAGGGGCCACCACATTTCCCCCCAACCATTGAGACCAACTCTGCTGCAGGGATTTGAGTCAAGTTCTGGAGAAACATGAGCTCCTCCAAGGCATGTCTAATGATTCTCTCATATCAAGGAGCCAGCCTCTTTGGGAGATGCCTTGGGAAGGAGACAGGAGAGCTCCAGACTATGAGGAATAAGCAGCCCAATCTTAAGCGGAAAGAGCACCGAGGTAGCAGTGACTGCAGATCAGCCCAGGCACCCAGGAGGGAGATTTGTGTTCCTCCAACCCACTTCCTAACCACGTTGTGAGGTGGTCTCAGCAGCCATCACCTTGATGTGGTGCTGGGTTTGACTTGCCATCAAGGTTGCACCAGCACAGGGTTGCCAGAACCTGCCACTGGCTTAGAGAAGTGGGTAGACAAGGAGAGATGGAGAGTGTGTGTGTGATGGAAGCTGCAGCCAGAACAGAGTTACCTCCTTTTTTCCAACCTCCCAATTCATTTATCTGACTGCATCCAAAATGTATTCAATATATTCTTGGTTAAAAAAAAAAGAAAAAAAAGAAAAAGTCCAATTTCAGTACCAGTGAAGCCTTCAATGTGCTCACAGCTCACCCTCCAAGCTGATGCTCACTTTACTTGTGCACAGACAGGAGCTGGGATTTAATGGTGAAGCTGGGAGAAGCACAAATCTATGCCCAGGGAACCCTGGGGTGACACTGCTGCTTGGGAGCAGCACCCACATCATCACCCAAAAAAACCTGCTATGACTTTATCCTGGCTTCTTATTTAATCTTATCACCAAACTGCATTTTTTAAGCTCTTTCTCCACCCCACATATTTTATTTAGCCTGTTCTGGAGCTCCCTAGCTTCATTTTCTTCCTATGTATTAGCTCCATGGGTTATAATAAGCAGATTAAGTAGCAGGTAATTAACCCCAGTATGTCCTCATGCAAAAGGGTGTCACTGTGTGTCTGGCTGCATGGCAAGTTTGGTCTGTCAAAGAGCAGTAAAACCTGGCAAAGTCCCACTGAAATCAGCCCCTGGGCTTCCTGCATTTTGCAGTGGGCTTTGGGCCAGGCTCTGGTCCTCAGTCCTCCCCAGCAGCTGATCTCAGCTGGTGCTGCAAAGGCACAGCAAGAAGGTCAAGTACTGGGAAGGGGAGTTTTGATGGGGTGGGTGGGTTTAGTGCTATGGGAAAAGAGGTTTGCTCTGGTTTGTTGGGGTTTTAGGCAGGATCTTGAAGTCAGTTCCTCAGTCTCTAGGGAAAAAGCAACTGATCAGACACACTGGGAATGAATCCAATGAAAACTTACTGACCATGACAATAGGACTGCCAACAGGCTCTTAAGATGGGTAACAGGCTGAAATACAGGCTAATGCTTACCCTAGGAAACAGATCCAGACTGTCCACCCAAGGGTTAAAAGGCACCAGCAACACAGGAAAACACAAAGGAATTCACACCTGCAGTGGCACAACCCAGGGCTGGACCACAGCCCTGCCTGGGAGCAGGGAGCTGGGGCACAGGGAGCTCCATCACAGTCAGCAAAACCCCAGGAAGCTACAGCAACACCTAACAAACACAGTTGAGTGCTCCACAAACCCAAGCAGACCTGGCTAGCCCCTAAAAACTCTCCAGAAAGGGATGCAGAGCCCTGCCCAGGGACACAGGAGTGCAAAACAAAAGACAACTTTTTCCACCTTATCTTCTAGGGAAGCCTCCTCCTCCATGCCACCAATCTCAAGAGTGACATCAGGAATAAGAAGCTTCCTCATGTCCCAGAGGGCAGTGGAGTACAGGAGGGGACTCTGTCCCCACCTCCATGAAGCTCTAAATCCCAAGAGGCTGTGAATTCCTACAGCACTGCTCTCACCTGTCTTGTTTCAGCTGAAAAAGCAGCCTGGGAATGCTGGTGAGTTGCCTCTCCCTTAAAGAGAGGCAGATAGGTGCTGCTAAAACACAGTGGTGCTGTATCAGCATCATCTGTCATGGCTCTGCTGTCCCTTCTCTACTAATGTCAGACTGTGGAAATCCCAGGAATGGGAAAATGCTCCCTGAATCCTGATTATTATTTTTTCCTTCTCAGAGAAATGAAAGGAAAGCAAAGGGAGACCCAGGGAAAAATGACCCTGGGGAGAGTGTTGGGCCAGTCAAAGGAGGAACAGAAGGTTGCTGAAAGGCAGAAGGGCCATTAGAGACCAGTTGGAGGTGCAAGGAGAGCCCAAGCAAGGGCAGGAGGAGGAGGATGGTGTTTACCTACAATCCAGGGCAGCTCAGGAGGGAGGCTCTTCACACCCCAGCACGGCAACTGTCACAAGACATTGCAACTACCAGTGGACGTGGAGAGATAAAGGTGAAAAGGAAGAGCACATCCACACAGACACAGAAAGAAAAAACAAAACAAAACAAAACAAAAACAACAGAGAAATTAAAATCCAACTCAATTAAAAAAAAAATATAAAAAAGCAAGGGCAAAAGAAAAAAAAAAAAAAAAAAAAAACCAAAACCAAAACTCCCAAAGGAAAGAATTTATCAGCCCTTAAGAGCTCTTGAAATCAACTCTTTTTTTTTCAACCTAAAAAAAAAGAAGGAAATAAATAAATGGAACTAGATATTCAGGTAACAAAAATAAATGTGGAGACAGTGGCAGCACGAGGGAGGCAGTGGAAGCAGGAGCTGGAGGAGGAGGTACCTGTACATGGGGACTGTGACTGTGCGCTCGTAGTACTGCCAGGTGGAGTGAAGGTCTGTCCTGGACAGATTGGTGGCATAGAATCTCCAAGCAGCCTGCAGAGGAGCCATAAAGTGATAGAATTACTTGTGTTGGAAGAGACCTTTGAGATCTTTGAGTTCAACCTTTAAGCCACCACTGCCAGGTCACCACTAAAGCTCATTCCTCGGTACCACAGGTCTACAGCTTCCAAATCCCTCCAGGGATGGGGACTCCACTACTGCCCTGGGCAGCCTGGGACAGGGCTTGGCAATCCTTTTGGGGAAGAAATTGTTCCTTGTGTCCAACCTAGATCTCCCTTGAGGCTGTTTCCTCTTGTCCTATCACTTGTTGCTTGGGAGAAGAGACCAACCCCCACCTGGCTCCAACCTCCTTTCAGTGAGTTGTAGGGAGAAGGTCTCTCCTTAGTCTCCTTTTCTTCAGACTGAACAACCCCAGGTTTCTCAGCTGCTGCTCACAAGACTTGAGCTCCAGACCCTTCACCAGCTTCTCTGAAG
>VWYK01074166.1:4087-16878 GCA_013399775.1 Semnornis frantzii
GGAAGAACTAACACTAGAGGCAGTGTAGGCCCTGTGGATGAGGTGGGTGCTCTGGTGACAGAGAATACAAAAAAAGGCAGAGTTACTAAATGCCTTCTTCATCTATACTGCTGGAGACTGTCCTCAGGAGCCTCAGACCCATAAGGCACCAGAGGAAGATTGGACTGTCATGGTTTTCAAAGAGACAGAATGAAGCTCTCAAAGGAACTGGAGAGAAAACAGAATTATATTTGGAAAGAGTGATACAGAAAGGAATTGCAAAGCAGATACAAAATCCATAGCAAACTCCCTGAATTTTTCCCCAACCCAAAACCAAATCTATAATCCCCAGTGCTTCAGTGTGTGTCCCCCCCAACACCTCTGCCTTACATGGACCTAAACAAAAGTCTCTGGAGGCCCCAAAGCAGGCCTACTCCTTACAGGTTTGTCCCAATAAAGCAGCTCCTGCCAGACACAGGGCTGGAGGGAGAGGAAAGGAGCACGAGCTGGGCTCACTGTGAGTTTATAAAGAGACAGCAGAATTATGGGATTGAATAACAATTTTCTAGTCCCTAGAGGATTTTTTGACCCTATAGTCCCCAACCTAGGACAAGGACAAAGCAGAAGTTTTCCTTGGTTGACAAGGACTGGGTTGATGAGGACTGAGTTAGGGAACAGTTAACTAATCTGGACATGCATAAATCCATGGGTCCTGATGTCATGCACCCACAGGTGCTGAGGGAGCTGGCAGAGGTCATTGCCAGACCACTCTCCGCCATCTTTGGTAAGTCATGGCAGACAGAAGAGGTGCCTGGGGACTGGAGGAGGGTAGAGGACCCAGCTAACTATAGACTGGTCATCCTCACCATCACCCCTGGAAAGGTAGTGGAGCAACTTATCCTCAGTGCTGTCCTTACACATATCAAGGACAGGAGGGTCATTAGAAGCAGTCAACATGGTTTTACCAAGGGGAAGTCATGTTTGATCAACCTGATAGTCTTTTATATGAGGACATAACAAGGTGGATAGATGATGTCAGAGCAGTGCTTTATCCTGATTTCAGTAAAGCAGCTGACACTGTCTCCCACAGCATCCTTCTGGCTAAACTGAGGCAGTGTGGTCTGGATGATCAAGTAGTGAGGTGGGTGGGAACTGGTTGAAGAGAAGTCAGAGAGTTGTGGTCAATGGGACAGTCTAGCTGGAGGCCTCAATCTAGTGGATACAGGGTCAGTACTAGGACCAGTTCTAGTTATATTCATCAATGACCTGGATGAGGGCACAGAGTGCACTTTGAGCAGGTTTGCTGATGACACCAAACTGGGTGGAGTGGCTGCCACACCAGAGGGTTGTGCTGCCTTTCAGCAAGACTTAGGCTGGATCTAGCTACTGTATGTTAGAGTTCTTACTGGGGGAGATCTGATCTGTGGTGAGGCACAGAAAGTTTCATGTAAACATGAGGAGGAATTTTTTTCAGTGTGAGGGTGACAGAACCCTGGAACAGGCTGCCCTGGATGATCGTAAAGTCTCCCTCTTTGGAGATATTCAGCACCTACCTGGATGCATTCCTGTGTGGTCTGGTCTAGGTGATCCTGCTCTGGCAGGGGAGTTGAACTGGATGACCTTTTGAGGTCCCTTCCAACCCCTAACATTCTATGATTCTGTGATATTCAGAGCCTTTTCAGACAGGCAACCTTCACCCCACCTCTTTGTATGGTGCAGTTATTTTGATGCTCCTGGCATGGCTGGGTGCTTTCTCTAGTTAATGACTAATTATAGTGGCTGGGTTAATGGCTCAGTTGCTCTCTGATTTTCTTTAATTAGCTTCTAAGTGAAAAATTAACTAAATTTAACCAACGTTCCTTTGGCTACAGAACATAACTTCTATTTATAAAAGGCCCTAAACACCATTCAAGAGCTGTCTTTCAAGAGCTTTTATGTTTTAGGTAAGCAATTAGGTTTACTGTTCATAGTAAAAAATGGTGCATGAACAGCCCCTCGATCTCTAGTGCTTCATTAGCTTTCAAAGCATACTTTGAGATCTGCTTTAAGCTCAGGATCATCTTTTCCCCAAGGTGCTCTGCAGTGCTCTCTCAGCTGTGCTAGCGTGCTGCAAGGGGAGGTCTGTAAGTGACAGTCCCCAAGCAGAGATAACCAAAAAGGTAAAAAAACCTGTCATTTTGCCTCAGTGGGATTTGAATATTCATACTGTAACTGTTCAGCATAAAATGGAAATTAGTAACAATTTATGAAGGATTTAAAGTGTATGCCTTAAGTGCACATAAGACATCACTATCTGTAGTAGCAGCAGCAGTCAGGTACTGCTTTACCTGATCACACCTTCTGTAGCTGTCTGTAAAGGAAATGGATTAAAAATTAA
Source organism: Semnornis frantzii (assembly GCA_013399775.1). NCBI lineage: Eukaryota > Metazoa > Chordata > Aves > Piciformes > Ramphastidae > Semnornis > Semnornis frantzii. The sequence continues at coordinate 6,444 of VWYK01074166.1, forward strand.
TGATATTAATTTTTATGTCCAGACAGAGATTGTTAATAACTATGAATACTGTTTATTAACATCAAATCTCGCCACAAAACTTAATCTACAAGGTTCAAAAACGCACGGTTTGGAAATTTATACATGCAGGGAACAGGCAAAACTGGAAGTCTTAAAGGCAACCAGCATAAGCAAACATTTTTACTGGCAGAGAAGGTTTGTGTGGTCACTTACACCGCTTGCAGTTAATTATCCTGCTTAGCCACTGGATGGACGCAGGAAGCTCCTTTCTGCTTATGGCAGAAGGCAATCAATGATTACAAGAGGCTTGAAGTATTTACTCACAAAATATTATGGGACAATACCCAAAGCACATGGTGGGGCTGCTGCCGGGCTGAAAGCTGCTAGAGGCTTTGGAGCTTCCTCAGGCTCCTGGATGCTTCAGAAATGAGGCAGANAGACTGATGGGCCTTTGGACATAGATTAGCCAATCAGGATGGCAGTTTGCCCATATCAGGTGAAGCTGGGGCTTTTGTGCCCTTCCTGTGGCCACCACCCCCAGCACAGAGGGAGGGGGAGCAGGGGAGCATGCCTGGGCAAGCCAGGACATTTACAAGCTCACTTGGCCTATCTAGGCCTACCACGACACTGTCCGAATGGATCTGAAATATTCTTTTTGGAAAACAGTGATCACTCTCAAGGCAGCTGTGCAGAATTCTTCAGGAGAGCCTGAATGTGGAATTTCAAACTTCTAAATGCCTGTCTTTTCAACCCTTATAATGTTACTTCATAATATTTTACAATGTGTAATTGAAACAAATATTATTAATAGAGATTTTATATAGGACAGTTTTCTGATTGCAGTACTAATGGAGAGTTAACATTTCTTGTGGTTTGTTTTCTTTTTTTTTTCCAGATCTTAGTTTTCAAGCAGCTGCTCAAATTAAGTCTGCCCCTGTTTATGATGCCTTAAAGGTAATGAAAGACATAGCTCAGAACTTCCCAATAAGAGCCAGGTATGACACTTAAGCTTGTTTTTAAAATAGTATATTTGTTTGCATTTGAATTTAATTACAGTAATGCAGCTTTGTATCCAAATCCTGCAGGATGGAGTCCAGGAAATTTCATTGAGTAGAAAATAATTCCTAGGAGAGCTCACAATTGGTGTCTTGAATGTTTGGTATCTGATGCAGGAAATGTCACAAAGGCATCCTTATCCTTCAGACACTTACGACTGGGTTTTACTGGAATGATACTTTCCTAGGTGGAAAATTCTGTTGAGTTAACAGTAGATCTGCTCACAGAAGGTAGAGACAAAATTCCATTAATAAATTTGGTAGGGGATCCACCCACAGCAGTTCTAAACACAGCAATGCTGACAAGATTGGGACCTAGCTACTGTATGTTAGTGTTCTTACTGGGGAAGATCTGACTCTCATAACAAAGTACTTAATAAAAGATCAAGATAAATAATAAATACATGAATAACATTTTCCTGAGTACCAGTATTAAAAATTTGTGAACTGATTGTCTTGCAATTGAGAAATGCTTTTCTTTATATTTAATAAGGTCTTCATGTAATCCTATCAGCAATATTTACTCAAATTACTGAATTAAATATGATGCTAAATAGGATTCCTAACTCAGTGTGCTTTCATGTTTTACAACTCTTGGCTAATTGTCACAGTGTTTTATTTTCATCTCTGATTTTCTGTTAGAGAGAATCTACACTGTAATGGAAAAACTACCTTTGTAACCTGGCATTTTAAGGAAGGAAAATCACTTAAAACACCCGAAACATCCTTTGTTATGAAATAGTAAGGTACAAGATTGCATGTAGTTTAGCAATAACAAAATGGGATTGTTTAGCCTGGTGAAGAGGAGGCTCAGGGGAGACCTTACTGCTGTCTACAACTACCTGAAGGGTGTTTGTGGCCAGGAGGAGGTTGCTTTCTTCTCTCAGGCAACCAGCGCCAGAACAAGAGGTCACAGTCTCAGGCTGTGCCAGGTCAAGTTTAGGCTCGAGGTGAGGAGAAAGTTCTTCACTGAGAGAGTCATTCCCTACTGGAGTGGCCTGCCCAGGGAAGGGGTGGAGTCACCGTCCCTGGAGGTGTTCAAGGAGGGTTTGGACATAGCACTTGGTGCCATGGTCTAGTCTTGAGGTCTGTGGTAACAGGGTGGACTTGATGATCTTTGAGGTCTCTTTCAACCTTGGTGATACTGCGAAAATGGAGCTTTCCATTAGAAGGGAGTAGAAGTGAAGATACATAGTGCTGATTGCACTGCAAGACCAGTTCTGTTCTTTAAAGGACAGGAAAAAGTCAGTTTGAAGTACACTAGGTGACATTTCAATTGTTGATTTTTTAAGAGTCATTAAATTTTTATATCCTACTCTGACTCCTGCTGTGTGTTTTGTCACATTCGTGCACAATTTGCCTACCCTTGAAATATTTTATGGGTGAAAGTATAAGAAGATTTTAGAATTATTAAAAGGGAACTGCAATTCCTGTCCTGTGTGATTTATTCTAATGTGCTCATCTAGCATGTTATCATATTTTTAACATGAGAGATTACAAATATTTAAATAATTTCAAGTAGTAGGTCTGCATAGACAGCAAACTTCAATCAAAGGGATGCTGTGTAAAAACAGTGCACAAAGTAGATTTCCTTAATAACCCAATAATGCTTAACCTGCTGAGTCAAAACCCCCCACTAGAATAAACAGCAAAAGATACTGCTTAATCACTTCAGATAGATAACTGATTATTATAATAACAGTGTTTTTACATTGTTTAGAATGCCACACAGTTTAGATATGAGGACAGCCATTTTTAAATCAAATTGGGCATTGAAAAGGCTGTATAAAAATTTTAGAATAATAGTCATGAAAATAAATATTGTATGTTCCTTAAGACCATGAAAAATGAATGTACCATTCCTCTGGAAGATTCTTTCACTTTTTAGTTTATACCCTGGATTTTTGTGTCTCAGTGTTTCCAGTTGAAAAGGTTAGTCTGAGGTAGACTTTACAAAATGTCATCAGATATTAACAACTGATAATGTGTCATAGTGACATTTTGGTAGTTCATTTTATAGGGTATTGTTCATCTTTGTTTTGTTGTATATGTCATGGAATCATAGAATGGTAGGGTTGGAAGGGACCTCAAGGATCATCTAGTTCCAACCCCCTGCCATAGGCAGGGACACCTCATAATTACCTGTTCTTTAAAACTGCAGTAACAAGTATTATAACACTCTGTTTCTTGCTATACATTTATCATTCATGAATGCTGGTATAAGAAAAGTTTCTTTTTTTTTGCCTGAAAACCATAGAATCATAGAATGGTAAGGTCGGAAGGGACATCAAGGATTATCTAGTCTAGTTCCAACCCCCTGCCATAGGCAGGGACACCTCCCACTAGCACAGGTCACTCAAGGCCTCCTCCAACCTGGCCTTGAACACCTCCAGGGAGGGAGCAGCCACAACCTCCCTGGGCAACCTGTGCCAGTGTCTCACCACCCGCACTGCAAACAACTTCTTCCTAACATCCAGTCTAAATATCCCCTCTGCCAGTTTAAACCCATTGCCCCTTGTCCTGTCATTGCAAGACCTTGTCAATAGTCCCTCCCCAGCCTTCCTGTAGGCCCCCTTCAGATACTGGAAGGCTACTCTAAGGTCTCCTCAAAGCCTTCTCTTCTCCAGGCTCGAAAACCCCAACTCTTGTAGCCAGTTCTCATAGCAGAGCTGCAGCAGCCCTCTGATCATTTTCGTGGCCTCCTCTGGACNAAGGTGGCTGCAGCTTTTCTTCAACCTCCATTCAGGCTTGCTAAAATAGATAGTCATATAGTGTTTATCTAGACCACTAAAGTATTTATTTTGGCATTTATGGGGGGAATCAGATTTAGGTTAAATTTGGTTTTGGGCAGGGAGAGATTAATTTGCCTCTGGGAGTATTTCATGGTAACCTAGTAATTATAAATCTCACATACAATATACTGAGGCAGAGAAAGTTAAAGTAGTCTTTCACAGTGCTCTTGAAAGGTAAAAGAAAAACACACAAAAAAACCAAAAACAAAAAACCAGACAAACCCCAAAAAACAACAACAAAAAACCACAAAACCCAAACCCAGCAAATGAAAACAAACCAACAAATCAAGGGATTATCCCATACTGTCCCAAAACTGTGGGTCCATAGGAGAGCTCAGGCCTGGTAGACAGATGCTTTTTCATTTTCACAGGGGCTATTCCAAAGGCCCATTTGTAACCTTTAGGGTCCTTGAAACAACCTGCTGGCAGAAAGTTGATTCCCAGAATGCAGGGAGCATTAGGACCAGTTACAATCTCATGCTTCTCCCAACCAGTTCCAGTCAGGTTTATCTCAACCTGTTCCACAGTCAGTTGTTGGGACCCACCAGTAACACCTGATACGGTTATAGACTCCACCTCTACATGATTCAATGGGAGCCAAGTCACCTGAGCTCCAGTATCTACAAGAGCTCTGTACTTCTTTGGTGCCAGACCATTGTACAAATGCATCCCAATAAACTCTGTTGTCTTTATTATCCCTCTCCTCCACCTGGCTGGAGGCAGGACACTCCTATTTTTGAGTGCTTGCACTGGTAGTGCTTCCATGGGCAGCACCACTCGGAACAGGGTTACTGCTACTGACACTGCCTGGAAAGGTATCTCCACCATTGGTGATACCATCTCTTGGGCTGGCACAATTGCCCTAGAAAAATGTGTTTATGCCAGTGGCAGCTACCTTCTTGGCAGCCTTAGCTCTGACCTTAATCACCTTGTGGTTTTCTCTGTGGCTGCCCTGGCCTAGCCAGAGGTGGCCTTTTAGTAGGGCATATGATGTTGATGGCTAAGATCTGGGCTGAGGCTGAGTTAGGAGGAGGAGATGGATTCAGCTTCAATCTCAAGCCTTTTATGTCTTCTGCCATAGTCTCAATAGCTGTGACCATTGCTCTGATCACAGATAGAATGACTAAGGAAGATAGAATTTTGACTGTCTTTGAATACTTTACAGATTGAGACCCTTGAAAATGTTATCAGCTAACTTCAAAGTTGTCATTCTTTGTGTATTTTCCTTGTCTTAGGCCAAAACATTGAGCTTTGTCCTTGGCTGCCTGTGCTGTTGTGTTGAGTAGCATGGTCTCAATAATGTCAACTTAAAATACACAAATAGGTAATTTATTTAGGTAATTATTAGGTAGCATTTTCCCACTGAAAAAAAGAAAAGGGTACACAAACAAACAAAACATGAAAGAAAGGAAGAAACAAAACGAGGTAGATTGAAAGTGGTAAAAAGTACACAGATGTTATTACTTCAGCAACACCCAGCTTAAATTTTGAAACCTAGGTTTAGCAGAGTAACAGTAAAATACTTGTATTGAAAATAAATCATTTAGAACACTGAATTGGTCTTGTTTATAAGTCTTCAATTAAAACTTTTTTTCTTTCAGTTACAGTGCACTGGATATGGCAATTTTTATTTTTTTTTTTTTAATTATTTAATGCATTTTTTTAAAACACAGTGGTTGAGTAATACCAATATTTTATTTTTACAGATCACTGACCAGAGTGCTGGTAGACAAGAAAATGCGAAATGAAATAGAAGAAAATCAGAAGGTTTGTTCTTTCTTCATGTGATGGTTTGGGAGTTACCCCCCTCCCAGTGAAATCACCCAGGCTAGACTCAGCCAGCTGGAAGTCAAGGACTGAAGCTCTGTTTACATCTTAGCACAATTTACAGCAGATATATACACAATAGACAGTTATATGCAAGTTAAAAGTAGCACAGAAACACAAAAATCCCTCCAAAACAATCAGATCATCAGGAGACTCCCGACCCAAACCTCCCCCCCCAACCCTTTCCCTCCCTTCAGAAATAACCAGATCGATCCCCATATATCTCAGGTGATAAATCTGGAGAGATCTAAGGGGAGATGTCATAAAAAAGATGACAAGAAGGTTAGGGGGGAAAAAAGGGTTAAGTCGGATTAGAGTTGAGGCAGATGCCACCACCACACAGCCAGCCAGAGAGAAGTAGTAGTGAGACCTGTGTGAGGAGTGTCTTAGCTATATTCTGACTTGTTGAGTTTCTCAGCAGAAGAATGAGTGATATGGGTTACTGTTGTTATTTTTCCTTCTTCTCACAGCTAAAGATTTAACTTCTCTCAGTAAAATATTTCAGTTGACCTCAAACCAGCACACTTCAAGTGGACATTTGAGTTACTGCTTTATTACTACCTTTGGAGATTTTTATTAGTGTAGCAACTTTCCAATGGTTTCTATTAGAGAAAAAGGATTAATTGTTCTAAACATCTTTTACTAAGTAAATAATGTTGAAATGCTTAATTCAAGTTTTTCACTTTCTACTCTTCTTGGTACTTTTTCCCCATACCTCTTTTGATTTTACAGTATTAGGAAAGGGCAAAGAGTTTTCATGGTGTTTTAAGTTCAGTTGTAAATTGTGCTGTGGAATCAAAATAGGTATTGGCTAATTTGTCTAGAGCTTTGATGCTGAATAGAAACCTGCTTGTATTATGGCCAGCAATTGCTAGCTTTGAGCTTTGCACACCTAGAATCATGTGGGCAACTTCTGCAAGGTATTTTTATCATCCTTTATGGTAGGCAGTGGTTTCATTTTCATCCTGGGCGTGCTGCATCGCTTCTGTCTTGTGTCATGTGAAGAGGTTTTTTTCCATGTGATTTTGACTGATGTGAGATGTATGATTGCAGGACTTGAATGTCTCTTCTATGAAGAAATACTGAGAGACCTGGAGCTGTTTAGTCTTGAGAAGAGAAGATTGAGATGGGTCTTACTAAAATCTATAAATATCTGAGGAATGGGTGTCAGGATGAGCGTGCCCAGTGATAGGACAAGGAGCAACAGCTGTAACACAGGAGGTTCCACCTCAACACAGGGAGAATGACGGAATCATAGAATGGTAAGGTTGGAAGGGACCTCAAAGATCATCTAGTTGCAACCCCCTGCCATAGGCAGGGACACCTCCCACTAGTACAGCTCACTCAAGGCCTCCTCCAACCTGGCATTGAACACCTCCAGGGAGAGAGCAGCCACAGCCTCCCTGGGCAACCTGTGCCAGTGTCTCACCACCCTCACTGCAAACAACTTCCTCCTAACATCCAGTCTAAATCTCCCCTCTGACAGTTTAAACCCATTGCCCCTTGTCCTGTCATTGCAAGACCTTGTCAATAGTCCCTCTCCAGCCTTCCTGTAGGCCCCCTTCAGATACTGGAAGGCTACTCTAAGGTCTCCTGGAAGCCTTCTCTTCTCCAGGCTGCAGAGCCCCAACTCTTGTAGCCTGTCCTCATAGCAGAGCTGCTCCAGCCCCCTGATCATCTTCGTGGCCCTCCTCTGGACCTGCTCCAGCACTTCCATGTCCTTCCTGTGCTGGGGAATCCAGAACTGCACACAATGCTTCTGATGAGAACAGAGTAAAGGGGCATATTCCCCTCCCTTGCCCTGCTGGCCACACTGCTCTTGATGCAGCCCAGGACTCAGTAGGCACAGAACTACTGCAAAAGTACAGCAGTGCCATAAATAAGAAATAAATCCCTTTCACTATGGTGGTTGGTCAGTCTTAACACTATATGAAAATACAAGCTCTGAAGATCAAGAAAAGGGATACTGCTATGGATGTCATTCCTTATGACCAGTCCTAAAAGCATGGTGATGAACTTCAGAATTCAGCTTGAAAGAAAAATCTTGACTCTGAACTGAGACAGAGGTCATGAACTTGACAAATGCAAAATGGCTTCTCGGGATTACAGAATCACAGAACGTTAGGGGTTGAAAGGGCCATTGAAGTGTTGGAGTAGGTCCAGAGGAGTGCCACAAAGATGATTAGAGGGCTGGAGCGGCTCTGCTATGAGGACAGGCTACAAGAGTTGGGGGTCTGCAGCCTGGAGAAGAGAAGGCTTCCAGGAGACCTGGAGAAGAGTAGCCTTCCAGTATCTGAAGGGGGCCTACAGGAAGGCTGGGGAGGGACTATTGACAAGGTCTTGCAATGACAGGACAAGGGGCAATGGGTTTAAACTGGCAGAGAGGAGATTTAGACTGGATGTTAGGAGGAAGTTGTTTGCAGTGAGGGTGGTGAGACACTGGCACAGGCTGCCCATGGAGCTTGTGGCTGCTCCCTCCCTGGAGGTGTTGAAGGCCAGGTTGGAGGAGGCCTTGAGTAACCTGTACTAGTGGGAGGTGTCCCTGCCTATGGCAGGGAGTTGGAACTAGATAATCCTTGAGGTCCCTTCCAACCTTACCATTCTATGACTCTATGTTTCTGTGGTTTTGCTTTACATCTATTCAGGCCTTGCCAAGACTAATATTTGAAGGGAATGTCTTTCCAATTTCTTACACCTTCCAAAACAGTGAAAGCAAACAGTGTCCCTTCTGCACTTGATGCAGCATAAAGAGTTTGTCATCTCCTTTGTAGCAAAGATGTCACATAAATGTGTTGGAGCTCTCCAACATGCTAAATTAGTGTAAAGCTTTTGAGTCTTGAGTATTTTGTGCCCTAATAGTGAGAACCTCAAGTGTTAACATCCTTGAAAACAATTGTGGATACAATTGTGTGGGGCTTTGTCCTTAGATGATAGCATGTGGGACTGGTGTATTGACAATACATCTCACACATCCAAGCAGTTCACTTTCCTGAGCTCTTCAGCTGTCTTGAGTCCAGAGGGCATGTTTGATTCTTGAGTTTTCACAGAGATGTCAGGGTGGGCTCAACCATTTTACAGGCCTCTCATTCCTTGCATGGGTCAGAACTGTCATAGTTTTTTGCTCAAGGAAGCAAATCAGTATCTGCAGCCTATGTCATGGCTTTTTGTGTACAGTTGATAGATGGATTTTCCTTTGTTACAGTCAGGATAAAGCAAAATGATCATCATTTTTCCAGAACATGATCTTATCAAGATGTCCTTTCTTTTTTGATGAAACCTTTACCATGTCTCTTTCTCCAGTTGCAGCTCTGTTAATACAAAAAAGAAAAACTGCTTAATCAAAACCTACTCCTACCCCAGAATAGGGGGTGGGTGGAGTGGGAGGGAATGTTAGATCAGGAATTAAAATGGCTATTATTACTGAATAGAAGGGTTAGGAAAAATAAGATTTGGTTTGAAATTGCAGTATCTGCATTTAGGCATATTTATATTGGTACCTATGCCCCTGTTCTAACAATGTAGTTGATGGACATCAAAAGCAGTTTAACTCACTCAGTGGTTATTTTGTGGGCCATGACTGTGTTGCCTAAACATGGATTTCTTATATCATGTGATATGCCATGGGCTGTCCAAGCTAGCCACAGGTCTGGTGAGTGACTGTCAGGACATCTGTTCCCTTCTGATTGACCTGCACTTCCCAGCCCAAGAATTCTTACCATGAGACCTTGCAGTCTTAAATGGCTTAAGTTGGATATCAGCTGGATTGCTGCTGTGAGTCCACAGACTTTGTAAATACATTAAATTCAAAAGGAATTTGGGCACTTACTAGACTAAATTTAGGTTTTGTACTACTTCCTAACTGAGTCTACAGGCCCTTTAGATAAAAGCTAAAATTTGTTGAATAAAAGCAGGGAAACTTCCTGAATACTGCTACTAGAGCACAATAAAGTAGCATGTGCATTCTTGAGTTGCAGTACATCCATCTAGCAGCAGGAAAGATAGAACCTCACGCTGTGTGTAACTGGATGATTCCCTCTCAAGATAATGAAAGCTGAATAGGAAATACAGCAGGAAGAAATGAAGGTATTAAATGTTGATAGGAATGTGATGATTTAGGTGTAGTGAGTTGATACCTAACTAAGAAATTGTCCTGATTTTGACTGGGATAGAGTAATTTTTCTTCTTAGTGGCTGGTACAGTGCTGTGTTTTGGATTTAGCATGACAGCAATACTGATAACACACTGATGATTTAGTTGTTGCTCTGTAGCACTTAGGCATTATTCACTTTCCCATGCCTGGCCAGCAAGGAGGTGCACAAGAAGCTTGAGGGGAGCGTGGCTGGGACAGCTGACTGAAACTAGGCAAAGGGATGTTCCATACCATAGGACATCATGGTCACTATATAAACTGGGGGGAGCTGGCTGGGAGGGCCAGTTGCTGCTCTGGAACTGTCTGCATCAATCAGTGGGTGGTGAGCTTTGTGCATCACTTGTGGTTTTTTAAATCATTTTTCCTTCTTGTTTTGTTTTGTTGTGTGGTAGATGTTTGGGGGTTGGTTTGTTTGGATTGGTTAATTTCAGTTACTAAAATGTTCTTATCTCAGTCCATGAGTTTTGCTTGCTTTTTTCTGATTCTCCTCCCCATCTCACTGAGGTGGAGAGTGAGCAAGCAGCCATTGTGATGCTGAGTTGCTAGCTGGGATTAAACCATGGCAGAAATAGGCAAAAGACTGCTATGGATTAAAAAACAAAACAAAAACA
>VWYK01074170.1:0-10485 GCA_013399775.1 Semnornis frantzii
TGCTTCAGCATTCCACAGCCATTTTTAAGTGGTTTGTTGTGTGGTTATCCCTTAGACTACATTTTCTTTTCATACCAGTTCTTATGGACTCTATTCTGTTGTAGCTAAGGGTTTGCTGTCTGGAGTACAAAGATTATTAAAACTAAAGTTGAAAACTTAGATACTGCCTGAGATGTTGGTAATAAGCAAGTGAACAAACATGTGAAAAAAAATACATTTTCCTTTACTTTGATACAAAATTTGATTATTTTATATCCCATTAGATGCTAGAAGCAATAATTTAAGTGGGACTTTTAACATGAGAATTTCCCAAAGTATTCCCTCGATTCAATTTTTGCTGATAAGGGGAAGGGCAAAGACATTCTGCTACATCAATCAGCTGGTTTCCAGTCCTTGTCCAATTTGAAAGCTGTGATCCCAACGACATGCATTGTTCTTGCTGCTTTCCCTAGGAGTTCTCTCAAATTCATACAGAATCCTTATAAAAAGTGAATGTAAATAGGCACTCACTATAGGAGGGAAAACACTGGGACTGTGCAGCCTTAAACAGAAGTGAAAATGCAACACTTGGTGAATCTTAGCAATTTAACCTCAGTTTTCTTGTTCCTTCTGGGTTTGTTTCAGAGATGTCTTTCACTGCACCTTTTACAGACTGTAAGGGAAGGGTAGTTAGTGTTTGAACACTAATCTTTATTTTGAACAGTGATTAAAAATCAGCTACAAGTGAATTGCTATGCTACAAGCACTAAAGATGAAAGATCATTGATATGCAAGTGACTCCCTAGACATCATCATCAATTTAAGGGAAGTTGAGGGCCACAAGCATATCAAGAATCAAAGCAGAAAAACTTCACAGAAATTAGTTGCCTGAAGGGGAAGAGAGATGGAAAGTGAGCATAAAATGTCAAAGGGGATGCACATCAGCCTGCAGTTGTTATTGATGTCTGTCTATCCTCTTCTAGCAAAACTAAGGAAGAATGACTTGGGTAAAACCAAAGCAGATGCCCGTAGCTCTTTCCCAAAATGGCAATTTCAGGGCTGAAAGACTGAACATAGCCTTTAAAAAGTGAATACAGTTCTGAAACACAAAAACTGAAACCTGCTGGTAGTGCAGTCACTATCTCATGGAGACGGGTTTATGACAAATAGCTTATGCTTTTTCACTGGAACCCTACTGTCTTCAACCAGTTTCTGGGAGGTTGTTCAGAATCACATAAAAAAAGAATTGGGATAAGATACTGGTCTTGAAAATGCTTGACTGTCCACATTCAGCTGATTTGAGAAGTTCTGGTATATCATTTGCCTGCTTCAACGTAGGTATGGGGCTAAATCCAATGTCTTTGAGACAGAAGCATGCAGAAAGGCTGTTGGTTTCAGTTTCCTATTCTGATGTAACACTGAGCAAGTTGCTAGCATCACTGCCTCAGTTTGTTTTCTATGACAGGGGCATCTCTCTGAGGATTAGTTATTGATTGCATACCTGAGCAGAAGAAAACACATCAGGGAGGATTAATGTATTAACATTTATTTTGTAACATTTATTAATGTATAACACCTACATACTACATCGAATTGCTGAAATCTTTTTAATCCATTAAAATGCATACTTGAGTATAGCTTAGTGTTGAATTAAAGGAAAAAAAACAAACCTAAACCAACAACAAATGACCCCCGAGCAAAACAAACAAAAAACTCACAACAAACCCAAATCAACCAAACAAACTTAGGGTTGCACTTTTTCTTCAGAATAGCAAGCTCTTTAAAGCATGTGAACAGTTGACATCAACTAGCAGAGCTGGCCCAAAAGAAAGGTTTCCATCCTGAAGCACCATCTACGAGCATGCTTAAAGCAGCCCACATTACTCTAGCAAAAGCTGGCCACCTCTATAACCTAGTAAAGTATAGTCAAATACAGGCAAGGTGTAATTGTGGGATGTCATGGAAGAAATCTCTGTGGGTTCATTCAACCTCAACTGAGAAAAGTAGAAAATGTTTTTGACTGTTTCCAAGGCATTTCTTAATGTCAATGGAACTCCTATTCCAAAGCCAGGAAAATTCATTGCTCTTCAAAACTTGATTCTTTGGGCAGGAACCAGTGTAGTTATGATCACAGAAACATTAATTATGGCAGCCAGAGTATAAATAGTATCCTTACAGGCCCTTTGGTTGCCTTTTCATTCCTAATGCAATCGTTTCCTTCATAAAAGCTTTTGCACTTTCTTCAAAGGAAACTTTGGCTAAATGTTCCACATCACTTGCTGAAATGTTCCCTTCCATTTCAATTATGAGTTTCCGGGACTCTGTTCTTCAGACAACTTTTGCATCCTAGTTGCAGGCCCACTGATGTCTCTAGTACTCCCAGTGTATGAGAGCTAACCCATTGAAGCCCTTGGCTGGGATGTGACAGTTACTGTCCCAGCCATTTTTTTCTGGATGCGTTTGCAAACGGAAGTCTAGGATAAGACACTGTTAGCAGTCACTTCCTGTGGTATATACCAAGGATAATAGCCAAGCCTATAAAACAAAGCATGTCATGTCCTCTTGCTTTAGCTCATGACCTTCCAGTCACATGGAGTTCTTTTCAGGTTCAGAATGAAATCATACGCTAGGGTTTCATACCACATTCAGCTGTTGCAGGTAGCTGTGAAAGGCTTCCTCTCACAAACCAGTGATCAGGTTGTTTTCATAGCAAGTGAAGTCTAGATGAGTGCTATGCACAGTCATGCCAGGAGCTTAAAGATGAATGATATCTAACAGCATCAATTTTTCAGGAAATACTTTCATTACTTAAAAGGCATTAGACATTTTACCTGTAGACTCCCAGTTTAGCTGTAGAACATAATAAAAGATGCACTAGTGCTTATTCCATAGCTATCTATTTGAATTGGTATCAGCCACTTCTAAGGCACCTACTGTGCTATTACTGAAGAAATGGTGAGCACAATCTAACCCATAGAAAGAGGAAAGATTCCAAGTTGGTGTGTATCCGTGGAAGTCAATGCAACCACAGATGTCTCAATCCAGCTGTTATTAAAATCACTGTGGATGTTGCCATCATTTCAGGATGTTTTAGTGGCTGTGGCTCTTGCTGTTGAAATAGCTGCTGAATAAACTGTTTCCTTATTCTTGAAGCTTTCTTAATAACAACAAAGGTAACTATAAAGCCAAACCTTGGGTTTTGTCACCACCTTCACAGCTTCATGAACATCCCTGACCTGTCTAACACAGTGCCAGCCAGAGATACTCTAAACAGCTCTAAACAAGCACATATATTTCATTGTCATTGTGCACTACCATAAAGGGATACAAGTTGAAACCCTTGACAGCAATAAAGCATATCTGCAAAAGCTTTCTCCGAGTTATTAGCCTGACTACACTATGACATGGAGCTAACACCTTCCAGACCAGCTCAAATAGCTCTCCACAATACTACATTGTGCAATGTGGACTTCGATACTGAGGCTTGTGGTAATGCTATGAGTAGAATCATTAGCCACAAGGTCCCTACCAACTGTGTGTGCATTAAGCAGAAACCACATACACGGTAAAACTTGCATGCTTATATTATGTGTAAGAGAGTGTCTTATCCATCCTCCGACTCCACGCTCCCTCCACATTCAAAACTCTGGGCAAATCCTGCACAGTCATACAATGACCATCAGGGATGATCACAGATTTGTATTTGAGTTCTACTGTTCCCCCCTCCTCAGTCCTTGCCTAATTATTTATCTCTCGTGGGATTATGATCTGCTGAAGGTGGGTATCACAAGTGTCATACAAGCAGCCAGACCTACATATACTAATAGGAATAGTGCATCTATGTCATCCTTCCTTTCCCTTAAAACAGGAAAGCAATCAGGAATGTCTATGCACATCAGGTACTTTTCTGCACCTCCTCACTCCTCCATTTCTTTGCTATTTTAGGGTAGGAGTAGTGCAACTCAATTTGGAGTACCTGCAGCAACACCAGCAGCATCTAAAGGTACTTTGTGCTTATTGAAGAGAAGGATCAGATTTTCAGAACCACTATCCACATATTCAAAAGTGCCATATCATCATGAATGGTGCTTTTAGGAAATGGTGTTAATGAAAATCAGTTTGATTTGCAGAGTATCTCAGGCAGCGTATACTATGCCAAGAAATCAAACTCAGGGTTTGTCATCATTAGAGGCCAAACTGAATTTTCTCACTAGAAGGTTGTACAGCCAAAGCTGGAAGATGATGACCTTGATCTTGTAAGGAGACAACCAATGAACTGGTTATCTTTAGAAAGCCAAACTTTTTGTCCCATCAACCCAAAGGGATGGAGGAAAGGGGCAGGGTACTCCCGGCAGCCCAGCCCCTTACACCATCCCCCACCTGGAAGCAGTTTGTGCTTCTGCCTTTCCAGGAGGGCTGCAGAGAGGCTGCAGCAATGGTGCCCAGCAGTTTGCTTTGCTTTTCTGGCAACCAGACAAGAAAAAACGAGATCTTGCTGTGCTGAGGTATTGTCACTGAGCGCTGACTGCTCTGTCAGTTCAGTCAGATCTGTAAGAAAACCCTGCCAGAGGGCAGCAAATCCCTACAATTATTTTTTAAAAAGATACTGCAGCATGAGATTCTAAACTGCAGCACGGTGAGCTCTCTGAGAGCTGTACCACCATTCAGTCCCTCTGCTCCCATACCTGTCACAGTCTGATTCAGTGAGGTGTCAATAGCTGGACTGGATGTATTACTCAGGGGATCTACCCCAGGACCACTTTCCATGCAAGACCTATGTCACTTGGCACAAGCTAGCCAATGGCATGCACCACAGCTGCTCTCACCTGGAGGAAGCTAGCAGCATTTCATGCCAGGGCAGGCAGGCCCAGAGCTGCCTAGTCAGGCTATGCCAAAACCCATGGGATCACTGGAGGCTGGTCTCACTGGGGTCTGCCTGCTGCTGGGGAATAAGGAGACTCAATGTCTTCATGTCATGGGTCTTGAGCAGGGCTGGAATATAATTGTCCCTGTGCTTTACTGTGTGTTGGATACGCTGATTTAATGCCCCAAGGCCCTCTGAGCTGACATGGGAAAAGTAGTATCAGCAGTAACAACAACAATATCGTTGCAGGTTGTTGAAGACTGTAGGAAAGTGGCAGACCACTCCAGTTGATGAGAAAAATCTTGTCATGGAGCACTTCACATAAAGGTATTTCTAGTTGCTTCATTGCTAAGGAGGAAATGATTACCATTTTAGAATCTGTGTGGGTAAATCACTGAGGTTTAATGACTTCTGATTTTGTTCCATTTGATGCATTTAGCTGCTACACAAGCTACACACATTCTGTAACTGAGAATAGGTTCTGAAGTTACTTGTTTGAGGCATGTGGAAGGATGTCCCATGTCCCGACTCTAAAAATTTTCCTCTTCCTCAGGCTTCTTCAATTTCCTTCCAGTTATGCAGGATTGCACCATGCTGAAAAAAAAATACCCTCTTTTTGCCAGATATTTAATTTACATGTTACAGTTGACAAAACCCAGGGTGAATGCACCCAGTTATGCTCCTTCTGCTAATTATGTTTTTCCTCTGTAAACCAAGGCACCCCAAGGAGTACACCTTGGTGTGCAGCTGACAGTGAAAATGCACAGAGGGCAGCAATTCCCAGCAAAGAGAAGATATTTTTGTTAGGCAAACAGCTCTATGTAAGACTAAGCAAAATCAGCTTAAAATAGGCAGTTGTGAATTGAATAGGCATAATGAGGAGTATTGAACCAAATAATAAGATATTGCTGAAAAAGAAATAGTTGGCCAAATAAGAAAATGACTAAGCATTCACTGGATATAACCCCTGTATCCCTCTCCCCCAATTAATCTAGAGCTGAAGAACACACTTTCAAGCTTTGACATTTATCATGTACATTATTCATATCAAGAGATTATTAATCATTTGTAGATTTCCTAAAGTCAAGGCTCTTTTTCTTCTTTCTCTTGTAATACTGGCAACATCATGACATCAATACAACCCAATCTTGATGGGCTTTTAAATCCAGATGTCTCAACAGGCAAGACAGTCACCAAATGCCATTATCAAAGATGTGCATGGATTTGGAAACAAATCCAATGGAACCCCTGGAGTTTTATAGAATAATCCTTTTGCTGACTTTTTCCCAGCAAAGCTGAAGTTGATACACTCAGAAGTCTGATGGGCTGGAACAAGGCTTGCCCCGCTGACACCATGCTGTCAGTGGCATGTCTTGCTCTGTGCTGTATCTGGATTTGGAGGCAATAAGCTCAGAGGCTGTTGACAAAGGAAACGACACTGAGAGCTACAGAGCTTGCAGTAGCCTCAGATAGAACACAATGGGATGATACATCGCTGCTGTCCTCTACCTTCCCTCATATGGGCAGGGACATCTTTCAGCCATTTGCCTCAGTGAGATTCTGCAGACCACCTCTGTTATGTTAGCAAAGGCAGGGGACTGAATATACTGCAGAGAATGCAGCAGGACCTCGCCTCACAGTCACCAGGCTGACCCAGTGACACTGACTTATACCTGAGGTCCAAAACACTGTAGTACAGTGTTTCACTGATTCCACTGAGGGTGCTAGGAAGCCTGAGCACCACAGACTCCCAAGGAACATTTCAAATTTAAATCGGGGCACCCTCAAAATACTACAAATTAAAGTATGAATCTGGTGCAGCATAGTTATTTCCCATAGCATGTCAGAATTAAGCTAAATAAAACATCAAAAGCTATAGCTCAACATTTTAACATGTCTGGCAGATTGGAATGCAGGCACTGATTGCAATTTTGTAGTAAAATTTAATTTATTTTGATGAATAATTCAAGTTCTGGACAACGGAAAGCAGATTTTAGTATGGGGTTCATCAGGACACTCATCTGACCTCTGTCATCTCAGTCTGTTTTGCAACCATAGTGAACTTGTTTTATTATGTGTATGACAATACTTGCATTCTGGTGGCCTACTGGATAGCTGGACTCCTGAATATGGAAAATGAAAATTGATCCACTGTTTCTTATTCTATTTACTTCTCCTCCACTTCATGTTGAATAAATATCTCTCATCTGTAGACAACTGAATTGTTTGATGGCTTGATTTAATGACCCACCAAAACATCCATAATATCAGTCTTCATAAGCTTGTAATTTTCTGATGTTCTTGATGCCAGCAATTGGGTCATTTTCTGGCATACACTGAAGTAATCAGAAAGCTTCTTTGGTCTATGTTTAGCCTGGCAAGCCTTTCAGTACTCCATACCTCTTTTCCCCTTCTGTTTTAAGCATAAAGGTTTTTCAGTATCCTCTGGATGATGGCCACCAACTGGATTTAACTCCATCCACCACCACTCTTTTATCCCAACTATCCAGATAGTTCTTAACCCAGTGAATTGTCCACTCATCCAGGCTGTAAGCACCCAGTTTCTCCAGGAGGATGCTGTAGCAAATGGTGTCAAAGGCTTTACTGAAGTCCAGATAAACACCATCCACAACCCTTCCTTCATCCACTAAGTAGGTCATCTTATCATAGGAGATCAGGTTAGTTAGGCAGGACTTGTCCTTCATAAACCCATGCTGACTGGGCCTGACTGTCTGGTTGCCCCTCATATGCTACATAGTGACACTCAAGTTGACCTACTCCATGACCTTCACTGGGTCTGAATTCAGATTGACAGGTCTGTAGTTCCCTTGGTCCTGCTTCTGTTCCTTCTTGTGGATGGCTGTCATGTTTGCCAATCTCCAGTCAATTGGGACCTCCCCACTGAGCCAGGACTGCTGGTTAACAATGGAAAGTGGCTTGGTGAGCAATTCTACCAGCTCCCTCAGCACCTTCTGTTGTATATCTTCCAGCCCCATAGACGTGTGTAAGTGGTGCAGTAGGTTAGCAATCTCCTCTTGGACTATGGGGGCTTCATTCTGCTGCCCATTCCTATCTCAGAGGGCTGGGTATTGAGTACTTCAGCTTTTTCCTCATCCTTGACCACTGCAGTCCCTGCTCATCCAATAAAGGACAGACATTATTCTGAGTCCTCCTTTGTTGCTAATATTTGTAGAAGCATTTCCAGTTCTCTTTGAAAGATAAAGTCAAATTAATTTCCAGATGGGCTTTGTCTCTTCTAATTTTCTCCCTGCAACATCTTGTGACAACAGTGTAGTCTTCCCAAGTGTCCTGGCCCTTTTTACAATGATCACAGACTCTCCTCCTCCCTCTAAGCAGCAACCAAGTGTCTCTATTTATACAGGCCAGCCTTCTTCCTCACTGATTTGGCTTTTGGCACATGAGGATGACCTATTCCTCTACCCTTAAGAGTTCCCTCTTGAAGACTGTCCAGTCTTCCTGGACTCCTTGGTACCTCAGGACTGCCTTCTAAGGGCCTCAGTCCACCAGTCTCCGAAACAGGCCAGAGACTACCCACTGGAAGTCCCAGGTGGCAGTTCTGCTGACCCTACTCTATGCTTCGACAACTGAGAAATCTACCATTTCATGATAGTGAGAACTGTATTTAGGAGTGGGCTTAAACTGACTCCTAGAATGCCCAGGTCTCTTGCCACATTGGTCACTTCCCTGAAGTTGATAATATCTCCACTCCAAAAAGCCACATTTGGAAGATGTGCTTAAAGGATCACAATACAGAGTAACCAGTCACTTGATATCAGGCTGTGTTAGACAAAAGTTGTAGCCCATTCTAAGACACCAAAACTGCTTGGGTTCTTCTGCTCCAGGGAGTGTCTGAAGTACATACAACATGAATGGAAGGCATTTTTTGACCAGAAATAAGCTTCATGATATGTCATTACCACCCTTTTCTTCCTGAATTTTCAAGGGTGAAAAGGGCAAACAGCAACAGATTTGTGCTGGCTTAACCTTTATTTATCAGAGCATTTTAGATTGCACTGCACTGATCCTGTTAAGTAGCAGCTTTGCTTTCTGTCCACTTTCCCAATTCAGTTCTATGGTAAATCGTAACCGAAAGCTAAAGAAGTGATGCTTGGTGTTCTAACATTCTTCTCACAGAAATTAAGCAAATAGTTATCCTCACACAATAGAAAGGAGCTGACTCTCCACCCCCTAACTCCATCAGGAGTGAAGCTGAGTTACTTTGTATGTGAACCAGGCTAAGATGGTACCCCCCAGATGGTGCAGAACAAACACCCACACCGATGTGATTACAGCTTGCACTCAGTACCAGCACATTCAGGCAACATTCCTTTCTTCTACTCCTACAGAATAACTGTAACAACAACAATAAAAAGGCATTTGATTTCCCCACCCCTCCACCAGCTGAGTGTTTCATTAGAACTGAATGTTATTGTTGGAAGTAATACAGCAATTTCCTGCTGTCAATCTACAGGATGATGGCAATTATTTTAAGACAGGCATCATGTAAACCTCAGTAAGCCTTGTGTATGGACAGAGACTTTTAGGAAACCCAATGGAGCCTTGCTCAGTGACCATGCCCCAGTTCAGCCCCTCCATCTAGTTCTCATCAGATGTCACAGGATCTAATGCTTCACTAGGAGCACAGAGGGGATATTTTGAGGAACTGCTGCTGACTGTCTTAGCAGCAGCTGGTGGGTGCTGAGAACTAATGGACTAAAAAGGAACAATCCAAGAGTGAACAACACAAACATGAATATTTCATGGCCGCTTTTCAACTGGTGAAAAAAATCAATAAAGATAGATCATCTTACGACAGAGGAGATTGTGCCCCTTTAAGAGCAGAGAAATTGTGGGCCCTGGCCCCATCCCCAGCGCACACCTCGGTACAAGTCACTAGTAAAAACCTGGTTCTGGGGTGTGACCTGTGCAGTAGCTTTACATGTTCACCCACCTGGGAACAAATCAATGTATTTTCCAACCAATCCAGAGCATCTGAAGAACTGCAACTTGCAGTTGTAACAGTGTGAAATGAAACTACTTAGTCCATGCAAAAATTACTACAGTTTGCAGCAGAAACACACTGGGTTTGAGATAACAATTTGTAAATGCCTCTGGTTGCCAAAGAAGCTTAATAGAGTACAATCCTGATCTGTATCATGGCCATTGACTGCTCTGACCTGGCTTAACACAGTCAGGATCTCACCTCAAACTGAATCAAAATGGTTTTAACTTAGCTACAAAACAAGACAGTGTTTTAGCTACTCTGATATTAAAGTGTGTTAATGAGATTTGAGTTTGATACCCTTTTCCTTATTATTTCCTCCATGCTCATTCAATGCTTCTCAAAACTTTCCACAGACTTCTTCCTGTCTTTTTTACAGTTTTACAAGTGAGGAAGAAGAAGCATTTGAACATAGAGGAGCCCATCCCCAGTACCCATGGATGATGTTAGAGTGACCATCAACTCTATCCTACCTAACCGAGGGCACATCAGGCCTCCTAGCCCTTGATCTCCCTCACCCAGTGTGCACCACAGAGACTCACCAGTGATGATGGGAGAAGGATTCCTCTGCCCACTTGAGCAAGCTAGGGGCTACGGCCTTTCCTGGGGGTGATTATAA
>VWYK01074171.1:0-33854 GCA_013399775.1 Semnornis frantzii
CAAAATAATTTGATTGTTCTTAAAATCAACTGCTTTCTGCTATACATTATAGATCCACCATGGCAGACTCTGAAAAGTATACAAAGGGAAAAGGATGATGACATCATTTCACCTATCCTTCCTCCTAAATCTTGCCCTTTCATCCTTGTCTGCCTCTCCTGCTTTCCCATGGACTTTGCAGAGTTCACCCAGAGAAGCCCTGATCTGGTGATGCTGCTGAGCCATAACAATGAAGGTTTTCATAATTTCAGCAGAGACTATGGATACATGGGCTGTGGGCAGCTGCAGGTTTGTACTCTAAGGTACGGTAGAGGTTTGTCACCCCTACTATGCTAGCAGTGATGGATGCAGTAAAGCAACATTTGACTGGATTTGATGTTCATTTTCATCAGCAGTTCTTGTCTTCCTAGATCTGCAGTGATTATGATGACAGGAAGGACATTTAGTAGTTATTATTCTGGAAGCTTTAGCTATTTCAGTTGGTTTATGATGAACTCTTTCAACACTACAATACGTCTGATTCAAAGCCTTAACCTAAAAGGAGAAGCTTTTCAGCTCTTTGTGCCCCAAGTAATAAGCATGTGTGCGTGCAGAACGTGCACCAGAACAGCCAATTACTGTCATTCTCCCAGGGTGACACGAGATAGCTGAAAACCAGATACCGCTACCCTCCTTACTGAAACCTTTTAACAGCTGCTACGCATCTTAAACCCCTGCTTTCAGAGAGTGCTCTGGCTTTAGAGACTTCCTGGACATGTATTGTGTATGAGCAGGCAGCAGTCATCTGCATGGGAAATGGTCTGCCAGCCCTGTGAAGGCTGCTGTAACTCACCCAGGTTGGTTCTGCAGACCAAAATACAGGTTTCATAGAGCCAGCCCTGGAAGGAGACAGTGACAGTTCTCTCTCCCCTCCCTGCTCCACCCTTTTTTGTAGAATCATTTTGGTTGGAAAAGATCTTTAAAAGATTGAGTTTGACCATTCTCTAACTCTACCAAGTCTGGTGTTAAACCATGTCCCTCACCACCACATCTGTGTGCCTTTTAAACACCTCCAGGGGTGGGAATTCAACCACCTCTCCGAGGAGCCTATTTCAGGAGCTGTGACCCTTTTCAGTGAAGAAGGTTCTTCCAATATCCAATCTAAACCTCCCATGGCACAGCTTGAGACTTTTATCAGCAAAGGCTAGAAGGGCTATTAGTTTGGTTGTTACTACTCATGGCAGTTTGGAGTGAGTAATTCATGTCTTCATGGATAGCTCAGATGAAGAGAAATTGTAATTAGTACTGATACTACAGTTGTGGTCCAGGGTAATAAGCATGCAGTGATCAGGAGACAGCCTGAGAGAGTTGAGGCTGTTCAGTCTGGAAAAGAGAAGGCTCCAATGAGATCTTATTGTGGCCTTCCAGTGTCTGAAAGGGGCCTACAAGAAAGGTGAAGAGGGACTTTTTAGGGTATCAGGTAGTGATGGGACTAGGGGGAATGGAGCAAAACTAGAAGTGGGTAGATTCAGATTGGATGTTCTTCACCACGAGGCTGGTGAGACACTGGAACAGGTTGCTCAGGAAGGTGGTGGAAGCCCCATCTCTGGAGGTTTTTATGGCCAGGCTGGATGTGGCTCTGGGCAACCTGATCTAGTGTGAGGTGTCCCTTGCCCATGGCAGGGGGGGTTGGAACTGGATGATCCTTGGGGTCCCTTCCGACCCTGACAATTCTATGCTTAAACCTTTAGTTTTTTAATTATGGTTATAATTATTCATTAGATTGGGCTGTCCTGCTGAATGAACTGCATAATACAAGGACTGATCACCCAAAGTGAAACACTTGGCATATGTGTTTTACATGTATAAAACCTTAACCGTGAGACATGGCCCAAGTCATGCTCTGAGCACAACAATCACTACTCTTCTAATGAGAGAAACCTTCTCCCTTCTGCCAGATCTTTGTCCTTCTGCATACTATTGAAGAAAACTGTGTACTTCATGCTCATTTCACTCCATGGTTACAGCTACTGAAGCTGTATACTGAGCTAATGCTGCCTTCACTTCATTAAATAATCTAACGCAAAGCAAAAACAATCCTAATTGTCAGAAAAGCAGATAATGAAGCAAGATACACAAGAGGTCTCCAATATCATGAATAACATGGAGATGGTGGATAAGACCTTGGGTATTCATTCTTTCACATAGCAGAAAGATTTTGTAGCATGGAAGAAAATCACCATCAATGGGTTAACCAAAACCAGAGGAATTATTCCCCATCACCATTGCCAAAACCCATCATTAGTGTGGAACTAATTGCCTTTGGTGCTAGAGGTGCTAAACACAGACAAGCTGAAAGAGTTTGACAAATCCAAGGAAGGTAAATTTGCCTGTGGTTGTTAAACAGGATAGGCTGACTGCTCACTCTTGCAAAACCTGTTGTTGAATGCTCTTAATTCCCACATGCTGTACCCTCCCCGTAGTACCTGTCACTGCAGACACTACGTGGCACAAGATGAACTCAGCTTCCCCCTCTAAACAGTGCTGGAGAAAACAAACCTCTGGGAACAGTGGATGGAGAGGACACAAAGATTGAGTCAGTTCTATGGCTTTGGCAAGACTGTTGCTCCATCTGTAAGCTACCATGTGTGCCACTACTGTATCAGGCAGTTTGCTTTCTGCTCCTGATAGTCCCTTGCCACAGCCAGCCAATTTCTGTGAGGCACAACGTTAAACCACAGGCCCTCCCCTCCCTAAAGCCCACAAGGAATTTCTCAACAGCTTACTTAGCCTCCAGGGCCA
Source organism: Semnornis frantzii (assembly GCA_013399775.1). Lineage (NCBI taxonomy): Eukaryota > Metazoa > Chordata > Aves > Piciformes > Ramphastidae > Semnornis > Semnornis frantzii. The sequence goes on from VWYK01074171.1 coordinate 2,782, forward strand.
AGGCAAACACTCCGGCTGCTTCAGGGGCAGCTGCAGATGTTCCTGAGTGACGCAGGGTGCAGTTGCCGTACAAATCTGTTGTAGCCTGCAATGATATTAGACTTAATTAATGAAACCAACCAGATCATTTTCCCTGCAGCCACAGACTCAGAAAAATACAGAAAGTGGAGTTTGTGGCCTAGCCCTTTAAAGTAATTGCATGTTTGTCCTAAGATCTGTTTTCTTCTTTAGAATAGTGCATCAGTTTAAAAACACAGTGAGACATAGCTATAGAAGGTGTGAACACAAGAATAAATCATGGTGCAGTAAATCAGTGTTCATTACCACTTAGAACCCATAAACTCCTATAGATAGCACTGATTTACTATAACCACCACTTAACCTAAGGTCTTAAATTCCCTTGTGGTTATCAGAAAGATTTGAAACTAGGATTGTTAACAGCATTGAGGTTTCTAACATCGGTGTAACTCCAGAACCCATGGCAGTACCAGGCTGCTGTCTTCTATGCAATCAGTCACTAGGAGAGACCAGAAGGAAACCTTAGAAATGCATTTTTATGGCGATAATTACACGAGGTGACACTGGTCATCTTGGCTGATACCAGCAGAGCTGACCTCAAGACAAAGCCTGGTGCTTTTCCAACTGCAGTAGCATTAGGGCATTTAGGATTGCACAGAGTGTCATTGGGGTTTGAGACAAGGCCACGGAAAACACGTAACAGCTTTTGGCAAAAACCAATGCCGAGTTACTACATCTGGAATTTCCACTCTGTGAATCAGACTATGTCCAGGCTAATCTGAAGGTGCTGAAGAGCAATGATCACTAGAGTGGAAGATAATCTCAGCTGCACTAGAATTGAGTGCATTCTTTTTCGGCTGTAGTTGTGGCCCTGTAGAGGACTGGAGTGCAATGCTCTGCACTGCTCACTAGGAGACTGAGGGTGATCTGACCCCTCACATTTCCTCTGTGGCTGACTAAAGTCTTTCTGCTCTAAGCAGCTTGGATTACAGCAGAAGTCTGGTTCATGACTGCCTTGTCAGTACAAGCTGGTTCATGACTGCCTTGTCAGTACAAGCAAGTATGATCACAGATGTTGCTGCTTTGAATTTAGATTTTTACAGACATTTTTTGTCACGCTGTTCTCTGTAAAGTGTGCAATTGAACTTCTAAATCTGGTTTCTACTAAAGGGAAGTGCCTACTAAACAAAACTCCAGGAGACAGAAGATGATCACAGTTCTCAATACCCATCTCCTGTTGATAGTTTTGGCACCATCACATACCACAGAGGAGAAAATACCCATCTCAACAGAGAACCATCTGCTGCTCCAAAGCAGACAGAGTGGTAATAGGTTGTGGGAGTGCACAAAGACAGCAACAACAGCACAATAATATTTTGACTCACCACGCCAGCTTCTGGATTTCTCTTCCGCCCGTTACTGAAGGTGGAGGCTAAGGTTGAGGAGCAGCTTTCATCATACAGAGCTGTGCGTCCGTCATTGATAGCAGAATTGATGGAGATTGTCCACATGCTCGATGCGTAACCATCACAGTTACAGTCATCATAGCTGCCCCCATCTCCAGAGGCCCAGACATAGATGCTGCCTTTGCCACCCCGACCCTGTGAAAGAGAAAAATCCACTGACTGGAGCAGCTCCCTTAAACTGCGCATCTCATTTGTAAAGCTGGGCAAACACACTCAAAAATATACCTCAACTGTAAGCTGCAAGAACAGGGACCCCTGCAGGCTAAGTAGCAGCCACTGCCCACTCTGCAACCTTATGTACACAGAGCACTTTGTTTCCCTTTGTTTCACTGGATGCCCTGAAGGCTCCTGTGCCAGATGCTAAGACATTTTCTGGATTCATTAGCATTTATTCTGGAGGTCTAAGTGCATTGTTTTAAAAGGGACATAGGTCATCTCACACAGTGTTTGCAAGGCTCAATTAGGTTCAGGCAATGGCTAAAAAAACTCTTTGCAACTGAACAACTTTCTTCCCTCTGTATATTTTCCTCCAAAAGGTATCACATATTCAAGCTGGTTTGTTTGTTGTTTTTTTTTTTGACAAGCAGCTTGTACCACTAAGCAGAAATTAAAGCTACGAGACCATATAAATCATCTACAGAAAGATGGTCTGCCAGTTACACTGAGGTGAGAGAGGAAGAGGAGAGACTGAAGCTGAAAGGCAGCTATAAAGGCTTTCTGTTAGCTAAAGGAAAGAACTTCTTTCCCTGTCTTCCAGATAGACAAGGAGCAGAAGCAGATCAACTCAGCTTCTTTTTCTCATCCCACTGAATGAGATTGTTTCAGTTGGAAAAGACCTCTAAGATCTGAGGTCCATCTGTCAATCTAAGACCACCACGACCATTAATCCATGTCCACAAGTTTCCTGAACACCTCCAGCAATGGTGAATCTACCACCTCCCTGGGCAGCCTGCTCCAATACCTGACCACTTTTTCAGGAAAGAAATGTTTCATAATATCCAGCCTAAATCTCTCCTGGAACAGTTTCAGGCCATGCTGCAAAGTGGGCAGGATTTGTGGCTGAAAATGGGTCTGACAGATGGCTGGTGGGTAGGAGGGGACTCACATAGGAACTGAAATTGGTGATTGGGTTTGTTGGTGGAACCGACCTGCTGAGTGCTGCTGGGCACAGATTTTGTGCATGTAATTACAGTTATGCGCAAATGCCCTCAGGATATCACCTCTCTGACAGTCACAGCCACAAGTGTGGCTTGCTGTTAAATTCCATAGTTCCCCTCCTAAGACTCTAATTTCACTTGCCTTTCCTTTTTAGCCAGTACTGGAAAGAGGAGCAAACAGTGCTAGAACAAATCAATAGCAACTCAAATGAATTGTTTGCAGTGATACCTAAGACTTAATGCTCACATCTCCCACAGCCAGGCCTGCAGTAGTTGGATAGTTTGTCCAAGCAAAATGTTTGGTGGTTGTCCTCAGGTACCACTTCATTTACCAGGCAGAAATCTATGGCTTCAAGGTAAGTGAATTTTCAGTTCTCCAGAGGAAAGAAATAAAACCAGAAATATGCCAGTGGGGTGAACTAAGAGTTAAAGTAAACTAGAAGCTGCTATTTGCTGGATATTTTGGCAAAAAAAGAAAAAAAAAGGGGCTGGGGATGGTGATAGTAAGACACTACAGACTCCAGAAGAGCCTGGAGGAAGAGTCAGGAGGAGAAGAACAGTGAGAGAATAAGAGTCTTTTTCCTCCATAACTCTGTTGAAACCTGCTTGTTTCCCCCTAAAGTGATGTTGGTGCAGCACCCACACCGCTGAGATAGCTGAAGGTGTACCTCCCTCAGAGCTGAAGATGGATCTTGGTGCATTTAGTAGTAGCCCAAGAGAGGCTCACTTCTCAAAGCAGGCTAAACTAGAAGCAAACCTCAGTCAAGGTTGTATGCTTAGAAAGTCACAGACAGCTACTGAGAAGTTCTCTGCAGAAACAGCAGGTTTTCTATTTCGTGTCATTCGTGGGATGTTCTACTACTGGCAAAAAATATCCCTGAGAAATTTTCTTATCCCTTTTCTCTGTTTTCTGAAGAGTTTAATCCCAGAAAAACTTCTTTACTGAAGTGCCTTGTAAAAGTGAGCTGGCAGGGGACTGCAACCTAACTCCCTTCATGTAACTCAATGTGCAACTGCGATTTCTTTCTTTCTTCATCGTGTTTGCTGGGTTAGTGCCTAAGCCAGTGTTTGTCCAAGTTTTGATTGCTACATTACACCACAGAGATAAAAACGGGTGGTATTTGACAAAGGAATCTCCTCCAGCTTCCCTGATTTCACATCAAGGCTGGCAGTTGTCCCTTTAATGAAGCACAGCTTCTGCTTTGGCTCCTCTAGTTTACCCACTCCAGCCTGGCCATTGGGGTTGCAAAAGGTAGATGGAAGGAACAGTCTTTACAAAATCACAGAATTATTGTGGTTGGAATAGAACTCTGAGATCTATGATCTAACACGCACCACCACCACACCACCACACCAACCAGACCACGTCACTAAGCGCCACGTCCAAGCTTTCCTTAAACACCTCCAGAGATGGTGACTCCACCACCTCCATGGACAGTCCATTCCAGTGTCTAATTACCCTTTCTGTGAGGAAGTGCTTCCTAACATGCAACCAAAACCTCCCCAGGCACAGCTTCAGACCATGCCCTCTCATCTTGGCACAAGTTGCCTGGGAGGAGAGCCTGACCCCTACATGACTACACCTTCCCTTAAGGTACTTGTAGAGAGTGATAAGGTCCCCCCTGAGTCTCCTCTTCTCCAGCTCCCTCAGCCTCTCCTTATAAGACTTTCCCTCCAGTCCCTTCACAATCCTCTCAAACTTCCATTTTTTTTCCTAAATGTGGACATGTCACAGAATCACAGAATGCTAAGGGTNTCTTCTCCAGCTCCCTCTGCCTCTCCTTATAAGACTTTCCCTCCAGTCCCTTCACAATCCTCTCAAACTTCCATTTTTTTTCCTAAATGTGGACATGTCACAGAATCACAGAATGCTAAGGGTTGGAAGAGATCTCCAGTCCAACCCTCCTGCCAGAGCAGGATCACTCAGGACAGGTCACACAGCATGTTCCTTATGACCTTCAGCTTTGGCGTTAATCCCTCAGTCATAGGACCAAGACTAACAGTTTGCAGCCAGTACAAACACCAGATTCCTGCCCTGAAAAGCCTAAGAATCAGGGAATGACAGCATCAGGACACCAGCAGGCAGATGGGCTCAGGATAAGCAGGAAAAAAAAAAACGGAAAAAAAAAAAAGCAGCTCCTGACTGTGAGGAGGCTTTTTTCAGGTGCAGTGAAAAAGTATATCAGGATAAGGACAGTCAAATGGGTTGCTGATGCTTATGGACTGTCCCATGTCTAAGGAAGAAAATGCAGAAGGAGCTACATTTGAGGAAAAAAATCCTACCAAAAATGACAGAATTGGAAATTGCTTTCTGTAACAAATTCAAGGCACATATTACAAGCATCTTTCTTTTCCTGGTGACATGATAGCTATTTTGTAATTCCTTCCCTTAAGAAAACAGAAGTGCTCCAGCATCTGCTAAGCAATTTAATAGCAATTGATGTATCTGCTCTAGTCAGAGACAGACTGGTTTTCCAGGAAAAGTAACAAATTCTACAGCTTTTTCAAGTCTCTGCCATGAGTCCTACTGACTTATGAATAGGACTCAGTGAGTTTCCAACCCATATTAATTTTAACTGCATTTTGCTCTGAAAAGAGCATTTCTTTCTCATCAGGAGTGAAGTATTTGAAAAATCCTTGTGTATTTTGTAATTAAAATCTGCACCCTTTGGTAATGGTTGCTAATTATCTCAGGAAGTGTAGTTTGCAGCTCAGGTAGGAAATGTGGCATTGCCATTGTCCCCCCTAGGCTGGGGCATGCCAAAGCAAGGATGGATGGCAAATGCCTGCTGTCATGACTTGGCTGGGAGCACTGAGCTGGGCTACCAAGACATCCAGCAGCCTCCACAGAGACCTTACCCTGCGTTGGTTTCCGTACCACTCCTGTGCACAAGCAGTGCCAGCCACGTGGCACAAGCCAGCTGGAGGCAGAGAGTCCTTGGCATCGCTGAACTGCTGCTCATCTTTGGGCTGCCAGGGCTTTCTGGAGCCTGCCTGCATGGTCCTGCACCCCTGACGTGGTGCCAGCTGGATTGCCCATGGAACCCTCACTCTCCGGGCCCCTCCAGCAAACTCTGCATCTGCCAGGCTGATCTGCCCCATCTGGTGGCCTGTGACTGTCTCTATCCTTTTGCTCCTTTAATATACTGGTTTCTCAGGGAGTGCTAAAATGTAGGCAAAATCTAGGCACTTAGCACTTCCACTACACCTAGACCCTTCCGAAAGCTGGGAGTTGCTGTACCATGCACCTGGAAAAGCCCAGAATGCCTGGCCTGCCTAGAGCACATACAAGTCATGAAGTTCAGTGCAGAATAAACAGCAGCTGGGTTACCCTATTCCAACTCACCACTGCTCAAGGTGGTATCCCTTTGCAGTTGGCCTGTCTTGCCCTCAGGCTTTCAGTGGAGAAAGAAGAAAGGCCATTTTGGCAGGATCAAGAACTCAGCTGCTTTACAGAGGACAATTGTCACCTGGAACCGTGTTTCCATTTTGCTTCCTCCTATTTTCCTCCCTGTCACATCCTCTTGTTTTCAGTAATGAGCTGTCTGGAGAGAGTCTCAAAGAACTAAACCCTGTAATTGTAAAATCTTAATAAAAGCCTCTATGTAACTTACTCTAGACTTGGTCAGGGAATAGTACTGAACTCCCATCCACTAGCCCTCAATTAACTGCACAACTGTTAATACTTCCTTTGGCTAAAAATAATGCTTGAGTCATTTTCTAAGTCTAAATTACTGTTGAAACTGGATGGACTTCTGTTAGCCAAGAGAAATGAATGGAAAATTACCATTTTGATGAAGAAAGGCAGCATGAGGCTTCAGTCCAGCAGGGAGATAGGGAGGGAACTTCATAAAGGGTGAGACAAAACCTTTTCATTATCCATTCCCTTTTTGTTGGATCCTGGACTGAGTAGCAGAAGTGATAATGCATTACCAGCATCTATGTAGGGATAATTCTGATATTGATTATATTTGCAAAAACCAGTCCCATATTTCTGAGGCAGATTGTAACTGAGAAAGATATTCTGAACACCCAGTTTACTTTTCTCCAGTGACAATGTCCAGAGCTCCCAACTGGTGTAATGAATCAGTCTTACAGCTTTGCCTGTGGCTCTTGCAACACTGTGCAAAGGTTCCCAGTTTGTAGCACCAGCCTTGCTGGGCACTAAAAGCACATGGCTGCTGAGCTGCAGCATAGAGATTAGGCAAAAACACTCCTGGGGTCAATGTGATAGAGCAAAATCCATATTTTGAGGCTACATTACTGTCTTGCCTCCTTATAAAAGAGTAACTCACATGTAAATAAATAAAATATTCACATTTGGAGCTTACAAATACTGCCAAGTTGGCACAACCAATTGACACAGCAGCTTTCTGCTCTTTAAGAGACAGTCATTTAAATCATTGTGAAGGGCAATATTTAACCCTGTCACTGGTCCATCCAAAATACCAACCTATGACAGTCAAGGTGCTGAGCTGACCAAGGCACCCCTGAGGAGGCCAGCATCACAACAGAAACCAGCAGCACTTGGGTTTTGCTCCAGTCCTGTCCTTAAAGGCATATGCCCATTTCCCTATCTGTGGCAAGAAAGCAGGCAGTCACAGACTGATCTCCACATCCAAGTCATGGACTCAGTCAAAGGTCATCTGTCCCATCACCAGGTCAGTAAAGGTGGGTGGACACTTTTATAAAAGCCTGAAAACATCCCCTGCCAGGTACCTTCAGAATTCTAAGCAGATGTAACCCTCTCTTGTGGGGTTTTAATGAGGTTTGATTTTACCTTACATAAACCACATTATGCATACTCCAGACACAATAGCAACACAATAGCAGAGGGATCTGAAGTTACAAAGAGGCTTGTAAAGCCTCGCCAGAAATGGAGCAATCAAGTGATTGCCAGATCTTAAACGAATTTCCCGGTTCTCACTTGACTGTGGAGCCAATAAAACAACGTTAGGTGTATCTAACTGCATATACTTCTGTGTATCTCAAAGGACAGCAATATGATGTCTGTGGCCTTGGAAAGAGGTCAGCGAGAAATATTTCCTTTAATTTTTAACATTGTCCTTCTTTTGTTGGTGAGCCCTATTAACAGAGCCATGATTGAACTATAAATTCTCAGTACTGCTCCCCTGGCAATTTGTACTTGTGCAGCATTTTCTTAGCTAGAACCATCTTGTGGAAGCAGTAACATTTGCACTGGCACAAATACAAATGGAGCATGTCTTATATATTCTGTCTGAGCTGGCAAGGTCTCAAGGAATTAATGCAGTCCATGAGCAACTCCTCATAACCTACTAATAAAGGCTGCATCATAAAAATGTGATAGGTAGAGGTCAGCTTAGCTTGATTACTCTTTGTGCTGGTTTGAGCTAATTGGAATATTTTTAATAGAGAAAATTATACTGTAGGCTGTGAAGGTAAAACCACGGCGATGTCTACTTCACTCATAGGCTTGCTGTGATGTTTAGGTATAAGAAAACCAAAACAAAGAAGATAAGAGTCTCTCGAGCTGGCAGTCTGGGTCATGAGGGACTTGCTGGCTGCTTGGGTCTTGGGCTAGCAGCTTCTTGAACTAGCAGCTCTGGCTTCTTCTCTCAGCTGAATAACTTCACTAACCACTTTTCTTCTAATCCTCCCCAGCTGATCCTTCTTGCCCGTAAGCCAAACCTTGGGGTAAGGTGTGGGAGTGGGGAGAAGGTGGAAGGGTGGTTGGGAGCCCCTCCTGGGGTCTCTGATTTCTGTGTGCCTGTATTACCTTAAACTTGTATATTTCTGTAAATATTCCTGTATATACTGTATATATTTGCTTGTATATTGTGCTGAGCTGTAAATATAGCTTCATCTCTTAACTTCCAGCCGGCTGAGTATTAGTCTGGGTCATTTTAAAGTGTGGGGGGGCGGGGAACTCCCAAACCGTCACACTCTTTTATACTGTCTTCAAGGTGTAGCAAGAAAGAATAGGACTCATAAACCAACAAAATAAGAAACGTTTACTGGATACTGCATTAAAGACAGAATGTGCCATAAAGGAATGTGTGGAGCCAGTTATTGAGGCTAGTTACCTTTTCCTCTTTTAGGCTGACTGTTGATAAAATTCTGGAAGCAAGGCACCAGAAAACAAAAAAAAATGTATTTAATATAAAGATAGCTGTGCTGTCACAGGATTCCCATCTACCATGCCTACCATTCCCCCTGCAAGCTGTCTAGCCCTCAAAGTGTGTAAGCAGAGGTCAGAAAAGGGAATCACATGGTGCTGCTTTGTCTGGCCTTATTACCCATAAAATGCTGCTACTGGCTCACACCCCTTTCTCTGAAATAAAAGTACCAGTTCATCAGATGAGATAGGTAGCTGTCCTCAACACTGCTGGCCTGTGGGATTGCTTCTAGATACATCATCCTGGTTACTTGTTCCATTCTGAATTTCGGTTTTCAGTTCTGCACCTGTAGTAAAACTGCTCCATAGCTCATATGGCCACTGGAATGCACTGCCATGGAGATGGTGGAGTCACCATCCCTGAAGGTGTTTGAAAGGAGACTGGATGAGGCACTTAGTGCCATGCTTTAGTTAATTAGAAGGTGTTAGGTGATAGGTTGGACTTTTCCAACCTGGTTAATTCTGTGATTCTGTGATGATTAACACAGAGGGCAAGAATTAGCTTAAGGAACAGCAGGGGTGTGAAACAGAAGAACAGAGGTCCAAAGATAACACCAACCTTGGCCCACCTGGTTATGGCTGTCCAGATCCAAGGCCTAAAACTGGTCCTATAAACAAGAAGCCTCACAGTTCCTGCAGTTCACATCTAGTTAACCCCCAGCATTCCAGCAGCTCTGGAAGGATGAGATTCCTGTCAGTGAGTTTTTCCCTAAGTCAGGTTCCCAAGCATGTGGCAACAAGGAAAACGTTACTTGTGTTTGTCAACTTGGTTAACCGCACATTCCCTGAAATAATTTGGTGCCACTCCCACTTAGTTTTCTTTGCTGCATTAGAAGTAAGAATATCAATGTTGCTCTGCGCATCGTCTTCTAGGATACTTGAAAGTATTGCTTGTAGTTTAACAAGACATTTTTATTCTCAGCACGTTGCTTCCTCCCTGCCAATATTTCAGTTTCATCACTAATTACTCAGACATCCCCCTGGTGAGAAACAGCTCTAGTCTGAGAAAAAGAATCACTATGTTTGTTTGTCTCTTGGTTTATAAAGATACTTTTCTCTTTAGTAAGAGGGGTGGCTTATCCTGAAAAATTATCATAAATTAGGTTTACGTTCGTACAGTCACTAGAGAATTGCATGCATACATTACAGAATCACAGAATTAACCAGGTTGGCAAAGACCTCTAGAATCATCAAGTCCCATCTATCACCTAACACCTTCTAATTAACTAAACCATGGCACTAAATGCCTCATCCAGCCTCCCCTTAACCACCTTCAGGGATGGTGACTCCACCACCTCCCCAGGCAGCCCATTCCAATGCCAATCACTCCTTCCCTGAAGAACTTCTTCCTAACATCCAGCCTAAACCTGCTCTGGTGCAGTGTGAGGCTGTGTCCTCCTCTTCTGTCACTGGGTGCCTGACAGAAGTGATCAAACCCTGCCTGGCTACAACCTCCTTTCAGGCAGTTGTAGAGAGCAATAAGGTCTCCCTTGAGCCTCCTCTTCTCCAGGTTGAACACCCCCAGCACCCTTGGCCTCTCCTCACAGGTCTGTGCTCCAGCCCCCTCCCCAGCCTTGGTGCCCTTCTCTGGACACATTCAAGCACCTCAACATCGTTCTTAAATTGAGGAGCCCAGAACTGGACACAGTTACAGACCTAAACTAGCAAAGTGTTTCATTTCAAAGGCTTGTTACGTGCAGGAATGTCTGCAGTGGCTTTTCAAAGTATCCACTGACACGAAGATTTGTTTTGGTTGAAAGAAAAAACTTTTAAGAACATTGAGTCCAACCGTTAGCATGGCCATTAAACCATGTCCCCTGGCGCCATGGCCACGTTTCTTGAACACCTCTCGAAGTGTCTTTAGAAAACCTCTCTCTCCCCAAAAAGAGAGCAGAGCAAGCTATATTCAAAAAAGAATTCTATGAAAGGAAAAGTAATGAGTAAAAATAAGGGTAGCTAAAGCTATGATTACAACATAAAGGGAGTTAGTTGAGGTGGAGCTGTCTCTTTTGTGCATGCACTGCCAAGAGATACCTGCCACTATAAAATTAAGTGTCCCTGAACAACAATATCTCTGCAACTCACTCCAGCTGTTATCAAGTGATAGAATGAGAGGAAATGGCCTGAAACTGTGCCAGGAAGGTTTAGGTTGGATACTAGGAAAAAAAAATTTACCAAAAAGAGTAGTCAGGCATGGGAACAGGCTGCCTGAAGAGGTGGTGGAGTCACCATCCCAGGAGGCTTTCAAGGAATATGTGGACATGGTTCTTGGGGACATGGATTAATGGCCATGGTGGTGTTAGGCTAACAGAAGGACTTGGTGATCTTGTAGGGTTTTCCGACCAAAACAATTCTATGATTCTATGATCTTTCTGAGGCAGTATCCAATATCATTCCCTCCCAGACTGCAGCTCAAAATCACCATTCTCTCTCCTTCACAGGCATTCGAGCACAGAGATCCCAGGACCCCTTGTAATCTTGACAGTACAGATTGCTCCTTAAAGAGGATGACAAACACTACTGAGGGGACGGCACTGAGTGAGACAGAGCACTGGAACAGAGTGCCCAGAGGGGTTGTGGAGTCTCCTTCTCTGGAAATATCCCAAACATGCATGGACATTGTGATCCTGGACAACCTGCTCTGGGTGACCTTTCTTTAGCAGGAGAATTGGACTAAGTAGTCTCCGGAGGTTCCTTCCAACCTCTACCATTCCATGATACTGTGATTAAAAAAAAGTACAGATAACATGTTCCATGTTATCTGCTGATCTGGCTGCTCTGTTCTGTGACTGACAGCTCAGAAAACAAGCTGTTGCTGTTTAGAGAGCTTACTGGGTCTGTCTCCTCCACAGCATGTACATATACAGCTGTTACTGAGTTTTCTCATATTTTGAAAGGAACTGGGAGGAAACAAAATCAAACCCAGCACAATCAAAGTACAAGCAGCAGACACTACCCTCAAATGAAGATTTTTTGAGGCTGGCTGCTCATAGAAGGAAACTGAAAAACTTCCACATGTTTTCTGGGAAAACAGAGAGTAATTCCCAAACAGGGGCTTTCTGAGTCCAGAAAACCATCAAACAGGGCAAGATCAGCAGTGAGTAACCATCTTTCAGAGCCTGGGAAAAAAATGTACAGTACTGCCAAATATGGCAATATGGCCAGGTAATAGAACAGAAGAGAAAAATCCCTCCTTCTGTACTAATTCAAAGAGGTTAATTCCAGTGTAACTCTGTAAATTAAAGCATACGCTGATATGACAGCAAGTTAATTGAAAGACCTGTTAAATACCCATCCACAAAACCTCACGACTAAAATTTGGAGTCTTCTTCTCCTGAGGATTAAGAATACCTCAGTTTTCCTTATTTTGAAATCCTCTGCCAGAGTTCTTAGTGTCTTTTCTGTTACTTTTAGATAAGTTCTGCATGAAAGTAGAACAGCACAAAAATTATACAGGATCTTTTTCTATATTAAGAGTTTCTGTCTGCTCCAACCAACATTAGGGGAAGGAAGATCAAGTATCCACTAACTATAAGACATTGAGGCATCACTGAAGACCTGTGTCTAAGGAAGATTCTTCCCAGGACAGGAGTATCTAAGGGGATCTTTATGGAAACAGTACATAAATGAAGAGAAGAAGAAACACAGCTTGTATAAGATGAGTTCAGAGGGACTTTAAGCTCATAAGAGGTTTGTAAAGGTTGTGCTACAAAACTAAGCAGGTTCAGGAGAAATCTGACAAGTTATGGGAGTATGCTGCCAGTTTTATGGGTGAGAGAGTGAAGGTAACTATAATTCACTTGTTACATGCAAAATAGATGAGGCTCAGGATCTGAGAAAACTTCAGATGCTTCACTACCAACCACAGCAGTAGATTTAATTATCACATCACCAAACATGGTAATCTGAATGTGCTGCTCATAGTGAGGTGGTGTTGAAGAGTGAGGCACAAGTAAGGGGAAGAAAAATGAGTAATTGTGAAGCTCCCACACAAAACCCACCACAGATTTTCTGGCAACTTTCAGATCTTTTCATTATGGCAACCCATCTATGATCAACCAAACAGAGGAGGCTGATTCCCTGCAGCACCAGGAGCAGTTGTGGTTGTCCTGGCTGCATGACACAGACATGGGGACAGTCAGTCATGCATGGCTTGCTTGCTTGTTTTGGACTGATCTGTTTTCTTTTTTGAGTTGTGCCACATATTTTACCCAATCTTCTCAAAAACTACAGGTTTAATTGATTCAAGGATCATACTTAGCAACTTTAACAAACACCATATACTATTCCTAGAAGGAGGTGGAAAGGTGGCAATAAATAAGGAGGCTCCTGCTAGCTACTAGGGCATATTGCACTACGGACATCTGATCAGTTGTGACCACAGATGTGGCTTGAAAGATACTACAAACCCAAAAGGAAAAAAAAAAAAAAATCTCTTGGCAGCACACCAAAACAGACAATGTGATGCAAGTAGTACAGCCCTCATGTTTCACCCTGGGGAATATTTGCTCTTTTTCTCTCTTTCTTCAGGCTCTTTTGACTGCAGGGACATCAGAAGAGCACATGCAAACTGACTAAACACAGCTCCATGCAAGCAAGCGCAGTATCCTGAGATGATACAATGAAAGCCATACCAGAGTACTGTAGAGAGGACATCAATGGGCCTTGGAATATGCTAAAAGTTGGGACAGTTTACACAGCTGCACTGTGTTCTACAATATCTGCTGGAAAGCAGCTCCATGGATAAAGACTTTGGAGTCCTGGTGGACAGCAAGTTCTGCGTGGGCCAGCAATGTGCTCTTGTGGCCAAGAGAGCTAATGGCATCCTGGGGTGCATCAAGAAAAGTGTGGCCAGCAGGTCTAGGGAGGTTCTTCTCTCCCTCTACTCTGACCTGGTGAGACCACACCCGGAATACTGTGTCAAATTTTGGGCTCCCCAGTTCAGGAGGGGCAGGGACCTGCTGGAAAGAGACCAGCAGAGAGCCACGAGGATGTCTGGGGGACTCGAGCATCTCCCCTGTGAAGAGAGACTGAGAAACCTGAGGCTGGTTAGTGTGGAGAAGACTGAAAGAAGATCTGATCAATGTGTACAAATATCTGAGGGGTGGGTGTCATGTGGATGAGGCCAATCTCTTCTGGGTGGTCAGCAGCAGTAAGACAAGGAGCAACAGCTACAAACTGGAACACAGAAGGTTTCAGCTTAACATGAGGAGAAACTTCTTTACGGTGAGGGTGACAGAGCACTGGAACAGGCTGTCCAGAGAGGTTGTGGAGTCTCCTTCTCTGGAGACTTTCCAAACCCACCTGGGTTCATTCCTGTGCAGACTACCCTAGGGGATCTTGCCTTGGCAGGGAGGTTGGACTCAATCTCTGGAGGTCCCTTCCAACCTCTAAGGTTCTGTGATTCTGTGATCTATGGGAGGACCATGTATCCCTCAGTCACTGGTTTTAGTATGTGACCATATCATTTTGCCCCAGATTATGCAGTGAGGCTGTTACCTTGTTGACACCATCTGCCATTGCTTGCAGTGTAAGCTCTCGAGGTCCGTCCACAGTCTTTCCATTATCAGTTGGTCCCCAGCTGGCACTATAGATGTCTATGACTTGAGGCATATGACTGATAGAGGAAGCCTCAATAATGTCTGTCATAAATGGCTGGTCGAGCATTCGAATACCTGTGGGTTTAAACAACAGAAATGTGAATTATGCATTGCCCAGCAGAAGATGAAATCTCAGTACCTGGAAAAGTCCCCCAGCTGCAGGCAGTTTCACTCTCTTGCCACTGGCATTTCACCAGAGTGTGCTTAGCAAGCAAGATGCCAGCATTTACAAACCCAGACACAGCAATGAAGCATAGCCCAGAAAGGAAAAAAAATTTACTGCTTGCTTTCTAATTACACAGTAGTTTCCATCTCCTGTTTGAAAATTAGTTCTAAAACAGTACTATCCATCCATTCCATAGCACTTAAGTATTATGATTTAATCTGGTCTGTTGCAACAACCAAGGAAAATAATGAAAGTCCCTCCTTGTCTAATTTATACTCAGTGACACACCAACACCTCATTAGCTTTTCAAGTTATTTTTCTGTTTGTTTGCTTCTTTTGCAGAATTTGAATCAGAAAGGGGAAACAGCTGACACAACCATTTCCTGTATAAATATCATTGTCAACATGCAGATGAAATGCTCAAGCATGGCCAGTATTTGGCAAAAAAGTAAACTAAACACTGCTCTCCATAACTGATATTACTCTTGAAATTGAGTTAAACAGTGCAATCCTAGGACAACTGCATAATACTTCAAAGCAAGTCAGAGTGTGTCAGAGAGCAGCGCAAGCCCCACACGCAAGACAGTTTCACTGACAGTCAATCTCTTGGTGGCATTTGGATGATGCCTCAGTTGTGGTCTCATCCACACTTCCGTAACCTTGAGTTGCAGTTCAGTTTTTCCCAACGGTTTTAGGATACAGATGGGACAAAAATCAGTGCCACAGCGCTAAACTGTGAATGGCAGCGAGGACCCTGATGTAGAAGGCAATGCTTTTACTATATGGAATACAAAATCCGTGTGGAAAAAAAATGTGGTATAAACTTCACATAAAAATCAGCCCAAAGATGTGTATTCCTGATCTAATTCAGGCTAGAAATTGTGAAGTCAAACTCAGCGAGGGAGAAATCCTTTCACATGCTTGTGAAATGCGTATCTACACGGGGAACCACAGCAGGAGCCAAGCCATCTGGTTTGACTTTAGGGCATAAAAAGAGGTACAAGAAGCAATCCACACGGTGCCCCAGACACTTGGCTACCAACTTCCAATTGCTCCTGCAAAGACAGACCCAGAATGTCAGCAGTAGACGTTCCAGTTCTGCTGAATGCTGACCTTCCATGTCCCCACTGACCACGCGGTGGTGCTACAGGCGCACACTGTACTTACGCCGGGACGTCCAAAAATCAATGGAGATCTTGCTGAGAACTGGCCAGTATGGCAGATTATTTATAGGCTCTTGGTCATCAGAAAGGCCTTCACATCTTGATTTTTAAATAACCAGCTTAAGACTGTAGAGTTGTATTAACAATACAACTGGGGTCCAACCAAAATCCCTTTACCTCGATCCATGTTCCTCTAAAAAAGTAGCTATTGCCAGAAAGTAAATGGGAAAGTTTGAAATGTCCCATCCCTGAAGAGGACATTAGCATTGCTGAGGGAAGAGGACAAGTGCTACAGCTGCCCAGCCAGTTGCTAACTGGTAATAACTTAATGAAAATCTTAGGGTAACAGCTTAACAAATATTCCTTGATTCCCTTCTACCATGGAAATTCAGCTTTTGGTCATGTAGGTGACAGGGGAAATTTGGCCTTCCCCAGACTCTTTTGACACTGCGGTGAAACAGGGACTGGCCAAGTGGCCAAGCAGAGCAGAGCTGCCTGTGCACATACCAACACTGAACCATTCCCAGGAAGCAATGGGTACATCCACACTGCTCTTTGGTGTGGATCGGGGAATGAAAGTACAATTCATACACGTCTACCTCTGCTTTCTGTGCCTTGGTTCTCGGCATGGCACAGTTTAAGAGTGGGAAAACTCGACCTGTTCAGATTAAACTACACCAACCCAAGATGTTTATGAGCCAAAGTCATCCCAAGCACTGTGTTCTGTCTTTAGGTGCAGACAAGAGCTAGTGAGAAGATAACACATATAAGGTGTGAATGCTGAGTGCAAGGCATCACCTATTACATTCTATGCATCTGCTCCTACCACTCACAGGCTCACAGGATGTTAGGGGTTGGAAGGGACCTCCAGAGACCATCTAGTCCAACTGCCCTGCAAGAGCAGGACCACAGAGTCTAGCTCAGGTCATACAGGAACACATCCAAATAGGTCTTGAGAGTCTCCAGGGAAGGAGACTCCACGACCTCTCCAGGCAGCCTGTTCCAGTGCTCCAAGAGCCTTACAGTAAAGAAGTTCTTCCTCGTGTTGAGGTGGAACTTCCTGTGCTGTGGTTTATCCCTGTTGCCCCTTATCCTCTCCCAGGGCACAACTGAGAAGAGTTTGTCCCCTCCCTCTTGACCCCCAGCTGTCAGATATTTGTAAACATTGATTAGATCCCCTCTAAGTCTTCTCTTCACCAGAGACCAACAAGACCCAGGTCCCTCAGCCTCTCCTCACAGGGCAGTGCTCCAGCCCCTTCATCATCTTCATAGGGCTCCCTTAGACTGTTTCTAGTAGACCCCTGTCCCTCCTGAACTGGGGAGCCCAAAACTGAATGCAGAATTCCAGGTGAGGTCTCACCAGGCCACTGCTTGTTTAATTGGAGGAAAGCAATGACCACAGAGATTTACAGCACTGCAGGCTCTGCTCTGGAAGAGCCTACAGAACAAGAAGAACATGGGATTTGCTGTATCAAAGAGTTTCTAGTGCAGTAGGAATTTATATTTATATAAAAGGGCATTTCTTATAAACAATTCTGCAGCTATGCAGGGAAAAAGTATTGAAAATCAGTGTACAAACAGCAGCTGATGGAAGAAGGAAAAGAGTTGTTCCTCTGCACTGTTATTGCAGAGGCTACACAAGGCACTCATTTGCAAAGGTAAAGCCAGGGAGAAATTCCACGCTCCATCCACTGCAAAAACGCACACATGGCACTGTGATAAGCTTCAGCCCTGTCCTGGGCAGGGCTGCCTGTCTCTGCGGAACTTCTGCCTGAGGCACAGTGACCTAAGGACCACTTAGACACCTTCGCTTGCTACCGTACCTGCCACCTTGGAGTTGTATGCAACTCCCACGCCGCAGATGTTGTTGTTGGCAGCAGCAGACACCTCTCCTGCACACCTTGTCCCGTGGCTGTGAAAGGGGAGACAGAGACACCAAGTGAACACCAGGTAATGCACGTGGCTGAACTGAGCTGGGTCACCTCAAGCCTGGGGTTTTGTCTGATCATCATGTCCCACTGCTTCAGAGGAAAACTGTTCCATGGTGTGCTGGTTTGAGGGTAATTGGAATATTTTAATGAGAGAAATTAGATCATTGGCTAGTGAATTCATGTGTGTGTTTTGAGGCGTAGGGAACTCCCAAACTGCCACACTTGGCAAACTGTGGAGCACTGTATTTGGATACTCAGATGAATTCATTCCTTCCTGAAGCAGGAGATAATCAAGTTCCCCTCTGCTGTATGGACAGTGCTTGATCTGAAGTTAAGATTCACACTTCTGTTTCATTTAAAGTTATCCAGACCTTTTCTTTTTAACTCTGGTTAAAGTAGAAAGAGACCCTTGACAGAATAGTCTAAGACCAATATTAATTCCTCTGTTTTTGTGACTCGACTTAGTGGAAAATCTGTTATTGTGAACTTCACAGAACAAAGTTGGAATGCCTTTTTTGCTGTTCAAATGCGTGCAAAGAGCATACCCCTTGCCCACAAAAGAAAAGAGGTGGGTATAATACAAAGCTGGAGCAGCAGAAGAGATCCAACATGCTCACTGCACTGCTCAGCAGCAGAGTTGTGGCCTGGCTGGCCAGATCTAAGGCCATTTATATCTCCCTCCTCCAGTGCCTAATTCCCAGGAGAGTTGACAAGGTGCTCCAGCTGTCAGCTCACAAAGCCACAGCTTTCTTCTCAAGTGGGGAAGGTCTCTGCTCTGATCAGAGGTGCAGGTTCAGCATTTCAAGCACACTTGGCATCTCTGAAGAGCTTAGCAGCTCTTAATAGAGATCTTTTAACTAGCAATAGCTCTGAGGCAGTCCGGCGGGAAGGCAGGTTGCATTTTCCTAATTCATCACAGAAATTAAAATGGAGTGAAGAGAAATGTGGACAGCATAATCTACTTTAAAAAAAACAAAATAAAACTAGCAACACAACAAAAGAAAGCGAACCACAAAACCCCAAAACAGCACAGTCACAGAGAAAGTAGTGAAACCTGTATTGCTGTCAGTTCTTTTTAAGATGTTGAATAAATATGAATCCATCCTCCTGCTCACATCAATCCACTCTGTGCATTAATGCTGGCATTGCTCCCATAGCATGCCAAGGATTCATGCAACCAGCAGAGCTGCACTGTAAAAGCTTTATGGAGTGCCAGATGAACCACCTTGGGAGGCAACAGAATTGTTTTAACCCTTTTCTTTCTTCTCTCTCTCCCTCTAAGCAGCTCTGATAAAACTGAGTGTAACTTTATGTTTGGCCTAGCGAAATTCAGGCTGAAGGGAGACCTTACTGCTCTCTACAACTACTTGTAAGAGGTTGTGGTGAACTGAGGGTCAATCTGTTCAAGCAAGTAACAAGCGATAGTATAAGAGGTGCCATAAGTTGTGCCAAGGGAAGCTTGGATTGGATACTAGGAAGAATTTCTTTAGTGAAGTAGTGGTCAGGCTTTGGAACAGGCTGTCCAGGGAGGTGGTGGAGTGCCTATCCCTGTAGGTATTTAAGCATCATGTAGATGTAGTGCTTAGGGATATGGTTTAGTTGAGGACTTGTCAGTGTTAGGCTAATGATCAGACTCAATCATTTTAAAGTCTTTTCCAATCTAGACAATTCTGCTTGACTCTGTGTGATTAATAGAGGGATAAGAAGAGACACATTCTTTTTCCTGCTGTACTTGTACATTTTTCAAGGCAGCTCTATGAAAGAAAATGTCTGGCCTTGACTGTACAGTGTCCTGATCACAAAAGGATGAAGTTCCTCTTACAAAGGAGGCAGAGAGGAAAGCAAGAGAGATTTCTCATTCAGCTGCTGGGGAAATTTCTTTCAACAATCAAGCTGGTTTCCCCTCATGCCCTTGTTCAAGGAACTGTGAAAAAATCATAGTGTTGCTAGGCATTCATTATCTATTCACCTGTGGGCTGGCTGCAATCCACAGAGCAGCAAAAATGGCTTTTTAAAAAAATTGTCTTGCATGATGCTGGGGTGCAAAAAATCTGCGACACTGCCAGATGAGCTCCTTCCCTCACATTAGGACTAACTGTCTTAGGACTTTCCTTGTGAAAAGATTTCATCAGAAGGTCCTCTCTCACACCTCACCTCCCCAGTGCACTGACCCACATGAGCAGGCATGTTTCGGCAGCTCAGGGTTTAGATATTGTGCTGCTGGCTGCAGGGAAAAATAATTCACCTGAGTTAGTGGAAACACATTTGGTTGAAGCATTAACAGCAAATACAAGATTCACCCAATTTGCTGTTTTTGTGTCATTGATAAACCCATTGTGGTTTCTGGGAAGTGACCCATGTCATGGGCACCAATCACAGCTTCTCTCCCAATATTCACCTTTTCAATATTACTTCTATGTTTAAAACAAGAGGAGAGAAAACAGTGAAGAACATTTTCCACTATGAACAAGTTACTTTAACAGTAAACCATATATTAGAGCAAGTTTCCCTTAAACATATAAATGCAAACATTTTACCTGAACATTCATGAAAAACTGAGGTGGAATAGGGTGATTCAAGCAAAAACCAGTTTTATCTGAAGTTGGTTTAAATAACTTATTTGTACTGAAAATTTCACTCTGTTTTGCCATTGAAAATTATTTCTAATTATACAACCCACTTGCCAATACTATTGTCTGTCCCCTTCTATCAGCATCTTTTTCAAGGGTCAGAGGTGGCACAGGTTTTCCCTGAGGTTCCTTCTCCTCTCTTTTGGCATGCTTCTGCAGTAAGCAAAGGGTTGGACTCATCCTTCCAGCTGTCCACAGGGAGGGGCTGTACAGAGCTGCAGTCTCAAATAGCTGGAGCAATCTGCCTGTCTTGACCACATCAGTTGCTTGCAATGGGCAGCAGCTAAATATGCAAAGCTTAGAGGGATGCTTTTGTGGGGCAAATGGCATCCCCTTTTTACTCACGGGACATCCTCATCTTCTCAGCACTTGAGTTTTGCACGGGGGAAAGCATTCCCTTGCTTTGGGGAGCAAGGTAGTCTGCCTGCATCTGAATGTGTCAAGAACCAGCCACACTGCTGTGGCTCCTCCTTGCCACTTGTGCCACAACACTGCAGCTAAAGAGAGCTGCTACATGTGTTTATACAAACTCTCAGTTCATAGAAACATAGCAGTGAGCAGGGACATCCATGACTAAATCAAATAAATCAAGGAAGTAGAAAAGAGCACAATAATTAAGGAGGCCTGCAAGAAAACTGGGGAGGGCCTGTTTGCAAGGGTATACGGCAATGGGACAAAGGGTGATGGCTTTAAACTAGAGAAAGGTAGATTTAGATTGGACACTAAGAAGATAATCTTTGCTGTGAGGGTGGTGGAACACTGGGACAGATTGCCCAGGGAGGTTGTGGAGGCCCTCATCCTTGGGGACATTCGAGGTCAGGCTTGACAGGGCTCTGAGCAACCTGGTCTAGTTGATAGAACTGTAGAATGCATCAGGTTGGAAGGAACCAACGAAGATCATCTTGTCCAGCTGGAGCAACCTGGTCTAGTTAGAGATGTCCCTGTACACTGCAGTGGGGGTTGGGTCCAATCTAAATCTACCCTTCTTTAAAGGAGAGGTTGGTTTAGGTTTCCTTACTGCTCCTCAGGTTTACACACAGCCCTGCCTCACATTGCACCCTGTGTCCTCTATCCTGGCTTGGTTCTCAGGCTGTGGGGCTGAATCTGGACAAGCAGTCAGTAAGGTCAGATGGATATGGGTGTGTTGGTTTGTATCTTAGCCTGGAGAAAACCAGAAATTTTGCTCTTCTATTGGGTAGTCAGGAAACAAATGCTCAACTGAATGTGTTGTTCTTGTGATTTACCTTGTAAGGCAGGACACTGTCTCCAAGAAAAGTCAAGTTTGATAACAACGAACACTGTACTTTCTCTTTTTATTTTTTTCCTGGAAAGAATACTGAAAGAAATCTGCAAAATGATTTATTCATTGCTTTTCTGCTCCTGACTTGCTCATTTGAACTCCTTATTAAAAGAAAATGTTGCAATTCTCTGAAAACCTAAATAACCTTGTTCTTAATAATCACAGAATCACACAATAGCAGAGATTGGAAAGGACCTCTAGAGACCATCGAGTCCAACCTCACTGCCAAGGCAGGTTCACCTAAAAACACAGTATTGGCCCTTGTGAGGTACCACTAGCTATAGTCCTCTGTACACTGTCCCACTGACCACTGCTCTCTGAGCCCTGTCCTTCAACCAGGTTCCAGTCCATCTCGCAGATAGATAACAGCATCTGTGAAACAATAATTACAGATCAGGTCACAAGTGACCATGCTGCTCACCCTCAATTCTTCTCTTGTGTGGCTGAAGTTAGCCAGAGGTATCTGGTCCCAGAGATCAGAGCCCTTGCCACATCCAGGATGCTTGAAGCCCATTTTAAGACTTTAGGAGGTAATTGCCTCCAGTGCCACCTTGCAGTGTGCATGAGGACTGTAAGTTGTGCCCTACTACAAAATACTTGGTAGCAGCACAATCAGTGCTAATGGGGCTTGGCAGAACACAGGTTTATGAAGTTCCACACTGAAATGGCAGAAGTTGCCATTACCCACTGAAGCTAAATTTAATTTTCCTCTTTGCTGCTCCAGAGCTAAGCAAGATCTTTCTCCTCCAAAGATCCTTTGCACAAAGTGAGAAAGGCAACAGACCTTCACAAATTACAGCCCTAGTCTTTCTCCAGCTTAAACTGGTATGAATCCAATTAGTAAATGGAAAAAGCGTCAGATGTCCTTTCCCAAAATCAAGGGGAAATCTCATTGCCATCTTGCTTTGGCTGAAAAATGGCAGGACTACAAAGGAAGAGTTCGCAGCTCCTAAATCTATTTAATCCACTCCTGGAAGCCTGTGTCTGAGGTGGACACACAGCTGCTCCACTTTGTTGTGTCACTCTGACAGAACTAAACTGGATTTTTTTTAGACATTAAACCAAAAAACACTCATACGAAACACAGAGGCTGTCTCATATGCCATACTAAGTAAGAGATCAAAATCACATTGAGTATCCAAAAATATTTCAAGCCTAAGCACTAAAACTGAACCTTGAAACTTTTCCGTTTTTAAATCCTCAGTGGCAAATGCTGGCAACATCAATTATACTGACATCCAGAAGACATTTGCAAATTTCACTGAAAATACTTTGAAACGATTTTTGAAAATCCAAGCCTCAGACCTGCCTCAAACCTGACCATGAGGAGTATGCTGCAGAGGCAGAGATGGTGAATGCTGAGATTATCAGGTAACAAACACGCCTCAGAGGTGCGCCTTGGGCTCTGCACCCTCGACTACGTTAACATCTTGTGAGCCTGCCAGAAAGGACTTTTTCATGGGGACAGCTGCAGAACTAAGGGCACAAATGTTTTTCTTTAAAGAAAAAGTCAAAAGATGTTTCTGCTCCATTCTAAGAAAAAAAAAAAATAGCTTAGGGAAACAAAAAAACCAGGTCACACCTTTTTTAAATCGGAAGCTTTTTCTTTTTGGCCGTTCTTATTTATACCATACCTTTTGGATCAGACTGCTTTCTGCTGGAAATTTTCAAAGCATATTGAATCACAGAATCATTAAGACTGGAAAAGATTTCTGAGATTATCCACTCCAGCCTATAAACCACAACATCAGCTAAACCATACCACCAAGTGCCACATCCAATCTTTTCTTAAAGACCTCCAGAGATGGTGACTCCACCACCTCCCTGGGCAGTCCATTCCAGTGCCTGATCACCCTTTCTGTGAGGAAGTGGTTCCTAGCATCCAGCCTAAACCTCCCCTGGCACAGCTTCAGACCATGTCCTCTTGTCCTGTCAGTACCTGCCTGGGAGAAGAGCCTGAACTCCACCTGACTACAGCTTCCTTTTAGGTAATTGCAGAGAGTGATAAGGTCTCCTGTAATTCTCCCCCAGGTTGAACACCCCCAGCTCCCTCAGCTGCTCCTTGTAAGACTTTCCCTGCAGCCCCCTCAGCAGTCTCATTGCTAAGTGGGGGTCTTGGGCAGTCAATGGTATACTCAAAAGAACTAACACAAGCAGCACAGCTGCACTGCTGTTTCCAGATGTATGAAAGCCACAGAACAGGCACCTGGTCAGTGTATGTGGACTTTTAATTCCTCTAGCAGGCATAAATCTCAGCCTTGAGATGCTCTCCACGTACACTGCCCTTACATCAAGGTGAAAAGAAGAGTGGTTCAGCACTTAACCTAAAATTCAATTGTTTTTAAACTGGTCATTCCACACCATGCTGCTCTTCTGCCCTCATATTCTACAATGAGATGAAAATACTCTTTTCCTCTTCAAAACCTTTTCCTTATCCAGTTTACTCCCTTTAAAATAAGCTAGCAGTGGTACTACCTCAGACACAGTAGACAGGAAATGAGCCTCTACAGATCTGGGTTAGCGTAATGTCCAACAAAAGGAGATTGAAAAAGGTTTGTGGCCATTGCCCATTCAAATGCTCTAAGTCACAGAATCAGAATCATAGAATGTCAGGGGCTGGAAGGGACCTCGAAAGCTCATCCAGTCCAACCCCCCTGCCAGAGCAGAATCACCTAGACC
This sequence comes from Semnornis frantzii, assembly GCA_013399775.1. Classification (NCBI taxonomy): domain Eukaryota; kingdom Metazoa; phylum Chordata; class Aves; order Piciformes; family Ramphastidae; genus Semnornis; species Semnornis frantzii. The sequence goes on from VWYK01074171.1 coordinate 27,049, forward strand.
AGATCACGCAGGAACGCATCCAGGCAGGTTTTGAATATCTCTAGAGAGGGAGACTCCACAACACCCCTGGGCAGCCTGTTCCAGTGTTCTGTTACCCTAACAGGGAAAAAATTCCTTCTCGTGTTTACAGAAAACTTCCTATGCCTCAACCTCGACCCACTGCCCCTTCTCCTGTCATTGGGCATCACCAAACAGAGTCTGGCTCCATGCTCTTGGCACTCACCCTTTACATATTTATAAACATGAATGAGGTCATCTCTCACTCTCCTCTTCCAGCTGCAGAGCCCCAGCTCCATCAGTCCCTCCTCATAAGTCTGTACACTTTTGAAGCAACAACTTCATTTCTAAACTAGAAATTAGTTGTTCAGCACTATTTAAAAGTTACTTAATAAAATGAGGTCATAAGTAACCTCTTTCAAGCAGTAGCAAACCATAGCATCTGTTCTGGCAGCCACTGAATTTAGCAGAAAATAGGCATTTCACAAGTGCTAGCAAATAGTTGTCATTTCTTAAGCAAACCAAAGTGAAGAGCAGGCTCATTAAAATCCATTTACCTGTTAAACCAGTCATCTGTGTAGCGGGGGTAGGGGTAGGGATCATTGCTGCTGAAGTCATAGCTGGCTTTGGCATTCTGCAAAACACAAAGTAGTTCAGTAAGTTAGTGTTAAAACAGGTGAGTGAGGTGAAGTGGAATGCAACTTGAAGGGCCAGCTGTGAATCATTAGTAGAGTTTGTCCTCCTCATTCTGTGAGATGCATCTGGATGCAAACTGGTCCCTGTTGTGCTGTGCCGTTTCCCACTGCAGTGAGCCCAGGGCAAGATGCTTTCTGGAGTGCAAAGCCTTCTATGAACCATAAGTATTTCCAAGTAGTGTGGCTACTTGTGAGAGGATATGAGACCTTAGGTTACTACTGAGGGACTATTCACCAGCACTTAGAGCATTTAGGTGTTATGCTACTTAGTGTGGCAGGAGAAAGGTTAAACCCCGTTTCCAAGAGTGGTGGAAATGACGAGACACTTTGGCCTTCCCTCATAGAATTCCTTCTGAAACCTCATTTGTGGTACTGCAGTCAGATTTCTAAAAGCATTTCAATGCCTAAGAATGTAAATTTCTCAAAATTAAAGTCTGAAAACCACATTAATAATCTTCACATAAGCCTGAAATTTCCTTTGCAAAGGGACCAATTCCTTTGCGAAAGGACCAATTTTCTTGGTGCTTTAGATGCTGAGCAGCTTCGTGAATGTGGTTTTCAGGCACTTGAAAATGTCATCTCCCTTCTCTGCTTTAAATATAAATAATTCCCGATTTTTCCCTAGCAGCAGAGTTAAGGATGCTCAGCAACTTTTGGAGAAGCAACTAGAAAGTTCCAGAAAGTCAAGTGCCATCTTCTTTCTTCCCTCTTAATGAAAAAATTGAGGGTGACTGAAAATGAAGACTTAAAAATATTTAGAAGCTTCCTCTTGAGTGGATGTTCAGAGACTTTATATTTTAATAAAGCCCATGCTCAAGGAACAGAATTATGTTAATTCTTAATGAATGTGTACTTGAATTCTTTATAAGATTTGGCTGAGCATGCTGTTGGAGATAATTTGAGACTTGTGTGTGAATAGCTTTGCTCCTAAAAACATTCCCCTTCAGCAGATTTTCAGTTCTTGGGTTACAGGAATAGGCAATCCGTTGGTCTTTGGGGTTTGGATTCAAAACTCAGAACTCTCAAAATCTTGTGGCAGAATAAAATGAGGAAAACCTTGTCCTTGATCCTTGGAGGGTAAAACTCAGTATCTTTCAAACTACTCAGCAGTGATTTTTTTTGGGGGAGGTGATCCTATCAAAAAGCCTAGTTGCTTATGGACAGCATGGACAACAACTATTTTGTGGCATCATTTTGAATGGAGCAGAGATTTGCAAAATGTCTATCATACAGCTTTGTAGAATAGTAGGGGTTGGAAGAGACCTCTGGACATCATCCAGTCCAAGCCCCCTGCCAATGCAAGATCACCTGGGGCAGGTCACACAGGAATGTGTCCAGACATGTCCTGAAATGTGTCCACATAGGTCTTGAAAGTCTCCAGAGAAGAATGAAGAACCTCTCTGGGCAGCCTGTTCCAGTTCTCCCTCACAGTAAAGAAGTTGTTCCTCATGTTGAGGTGGAATTTCTGTGTTCGTGTCCATTGCCCCTTGTCCTGTCACAGGACAGCATAAAGGGAGACTGGCACCTTCTTCTTGATGCCCACCCTGCAGATATTCATAAATAATGTTATATAAATAAATAAATAAATATATTCATAAGTAATGTTAATAAGATTTTCTCTCAGTCTTCTCTTCTCCAGGCTAAACAGCCCTTGGTCTCTCAGCCTTTCCTCATGTTTCGGTCCCTTAATCACCCTCATAGCCTCTGTTGGACATGGTAGTATATCCCTGTCTTGATGCTGTTTTCTAGCTCAGCTACAGCTGAATTCCTCTGTGACCACCCTTATTGATCTCTCCATATCTCTAAACTAAACCCTTGATTTTCAGCCTGAAGAAGCCCTCCAGTCAATGTCAGCTATAACCACAAATTCTCAGTGCTTCTCGGTCTCTGTGAACAGATGCATGCTTAAATTACCTCTTTTAATTACCACAACTGCTTATACAGCACTTTGAAGGGCACAGATTTGTATGAGCTAAGAGGATGACTTCTCAGCCAGGTTAAAAAAGGGGAAATGATTCTATGTAAAATTCGATGTCCCCAGCCTGAATTAAGTCACAGAATCACAGAATGGTCTGGGTTGGAAGGGACCTTCAAAGGTTACCTAGTCCAACTCCCTCTGCAGTTAGATCAAAACATGATTAGACAAATTAAGGGAAGATACATGTGGAAGGATTATTTAATGCCATGCTTCCTCTTCGCCCAATGGCCCATAAAACAGCAAATGCCAGAAGCTGGGAGGCCACAATCATAGAATGGTTTACCTTGCAAGGGACCTCAAAGATCCCCTAGTTCCAACCCCCTGCCATAGGCGCGGACACCTCCCACTAGTACAGCTCACTCAAGGCCTCGTCCACCCTGGCCTTGAACCCCTCCAGGGAGGGAGCAGCCACACCCTCCCTGGGCAACCTGTGCCAGTGTCTCACCACCCTCACTGGAAAGAACTTCCTCCTAACATCCAGTTTCAATCTCCCCTCTACCACTTCAAACCCATTGCCCCTAGTCCTGTCATTACAAGACCTTGTATATAGTCCCTCCTCAGCCTTTGTGTAGGCCCCCTTCAGATACTGGAAGGTTACTACAAAGTCTCCTCTTGGACTTGGTGACCACACTGCTCCTCAAGCATCTGCTACTGGCTGCTGTTGGAGGGCAGGATCCTGAGCTAGAAGAACTTGTGCCGGTGTGCCTGGCAAAAGCCGTAAGTCACAGATAATCTGTTGTGAGGCAACAGTGGATGTTTGGTTTCTGTAGTGTGCAGGAGGTCAGCTTATCCAATACATGGTAGTAAATGAGCTTGTGAGGATCCAGTCCTGCTCTTTATTGACTAGAGCAGTATCTACTCCTAGCAGGACAGGCTGGAGAGCAACATCCCAGGACAGAGTCAACATAAAAATGATGATTGTCTCAGAGAAATTTAATTAGCGGATAAAACCTACTCCATCACAAATTAAATAAACTTTCTTACCCTACCAGACATGGCCTGGAAATGACATAGACTGCAACTCAACTTAGTTTCAGTGACTTCAGATTGTTTCTGTCAGGTCAGTATGGTCTAACCCAGCACTAAATTAGTTCGACACATTGCCAGCCTCTTAATTACTCAGAACTTCCATATTCAATCTAAAAATGTTGCCCAGATGAGAGTTTAAACTTATTCATGGGTCAGATGATTTTTTTTTTCCATTTGGAAGAAATGCACTTCTGCCTACATAGACCCTAAGTTCAAAGTGGGTCTGGACTAGTCTGACTTTTTCAACTGCTCTTGACTCTAGAAGTCTCTTGTGCAAAGAATTATGGCAGGAAAAGCCATTTCTAGCTGTACCTTCCTAGAAGTACCACTCATGTCACAGAATTGGAAATGACTTTTAAGATCATTGAGTGCAACCACTCTCCAACTCTATATAAAGTCCGGTGCTAAACCAGATCCCTTAGCACCACATCTCTGCATCTTTTAAACATCCCCAGGAAGAGGGATTCAATCATCTTCTGGAGAAACCCATTCCAATGAGTGAGAATCCTTTCATTCAAGAATTTTCTCCTAATGTCCAATCTAAACCTTCCCTAGGAAACTTCAGGACATTTCCTCTCATCCTATCACTTGTTACTTGGGAGAAGTGACCAACCTCCACGTCCTTTCAGGGATTTGTACAGAGCAAGAAGGTCTCCCCTCAAGCCTCCTTTTCTCCAGGGTAAGCCACCCCAGTTCCCTTGGCCACTCCTTATAAGACCTGTTCTCCACACCCTTCAGTTCTTGTTGGACCAGCTTCCCTCAAATATGGAGGAAGGAAATGACTGAGTGCTGGGATAAGATGGTATGAAGCATGCCAGCAGAGCGCTTTCCTTCTTGGTCTGAGAGAGGTTGGACACCTTCTGTTTGCTGAGGAGGAAACACATGGGGAGAGAAGAGCAGGGTCAACACGACCAGGCAACCTGATCTTTGCCAATCACCACTTTGAATGGTCACAGGCAAAAAATATCCCAAGGAGAAGTCTGTCCAAGTTATTCAGAATAGTGATAGGCAAAGGAATTCCAGCATGAATGATTCAGACACCCTGGAACAAAATGCAGCTCTGCTCTCTGTCTCATGCAAAGGCCTCTTTAGGGAGTCTATAAACAAAGTTCTGCAGCACTCTTCCACATCCTGTACCTCTTATCCACTTGATTTTTTTTTTCCTCTGAGTGCAGTGATCCAAAGCTATCTAATGTAGCAGGAACCATCCACAAAGTGTAAAATTAAGAAGAATTCTTGGAAAGAAAAGAACTGCTGACTGCACAATTTATCTGCATTAGGGTCTTTGAGAAAAGACAGCGAGTTTCAGCTTCAGGAAGAAATATTCCACCCACATATGGAAGGAGTGGAATGGGTAAGGAAAGCAGCAGTGACAAGTACAAACGGACTGCTTCATGTTCCTAACGTAAAGACCAAATCCCTGCATTTCTAAGCCTCAACCTTGGTTTGTTTTTTTTTGTGAAAAGCAGAATCCAGTGACAAACTTACATCAGTTTCAACACCAGACCAACCAAAAAGGAAATTGCTTTGATGGATAACTAAAATCTATGTTTGGCAAGCAAATATTAAAATCTGTGGTCTGCCATTCTCTACAGGTTGGATTCCCCATCAGGCAATAAGAGAAACAAATGTTGCTAACAGGAAGATCTAATCAGGGTAAGAGCCCACAAGGTAACAACCAAAGTGAATACAGGTGAGGATCTGCAACAGCACACTGAAATAAAAACATTTTGCTTTTCAATTCAGGTAATTCAGTTTCCTGCTTCAATGCCAAACTAGCCTAGTGGCAGTTACTTCTCTTAGACTTGCAGGGTCTACTACTTGATTTTCAATATCTAATGTAGTTACCTGGCCTCCTTCTCCAGGGAGCAACTCAAGCCATCAATCTTAGGCATTTGACTGTAGACTGAAGTCTAGCCATACATTAGTCTAAGTCTACAGCGTTAGGGTGAGCTGAATCCTATGCTGTGTGTTCAATCAGTTCATTGTTGCAAAGCAATTTGAACCTGATGTTTATTAGTCATCATCTATCCACAATTACTTATAAATAATGCCTATTGTATAATGAAAATGCTAGTACAGAGAGGAATGGTATTTTAGGATATATCTCTATTTTCGCTTTATAGCCTCTACACCAAAGAAGATGCTAACAGAAGAGTGCTGGATCAGATGATGAGATTCTTTCAATCATTTATCAAGTAAAGGCTTGTATACCTCGATGTGAACAGATTTACTTTTGCCTGTGTAAAAAAATCTGCTCAAAACCAAGCTTAGGCTGACATTTATTAAAGGATTGTCCTGTACATCTGAAAATACATGCGGTAAAATCTCCTGTCTAAAACATTCTTTATGCAAAATGTGACAATAGCAATAAATCAGTTGTCCCATGTGTTGCTCAGATCTGTAATAAAATTGAATGCAGCAAGCCTCTGAAATGTAATTTGCACATACTTCTTTTTTCTCTGTAACTCCAGAAATGTGACTCTGCTGGACCACAAGGCAAACAGTTAAAGAAACACATCCCACTGGACACAGTCTGATTCTGTTGGTGGCATTAAAGAATAGGCAAACAGGAGTTTGTGTCTCTCAAAAGATGAGAAACATTTTTAACACAGGTGGCATCTGATGTTACCCTCTTCAGGCAATTCCAAATCCAGAGAAATCCGAGGCAGAAAGATACCTTTTTGCTTGATTCATTTCTTTACCCATCCAAAAAGCAAGCAAACCACTGGGCTCAAATAATGACATAAAAGATCTCAGAGAAACTGTACTAAAACAATACCAAACCTGACGTGGTGGAAAAATGAATTTCAGTTTTGTACACATTAGCTGAAGAAAATGGAATATGCTCACCAGGAGATGAAAAAAGAGGCAAGATGATATTTCACCTAGGAAAGGTGCTATAAGGCTTAAAGATCATTAATGAAAAGCAGAGGCACTGTTGCTAAGTCAGTAGTCATACAGCAAGTCCTCTCTGTAAAGGGAATCACATTGTCCTGTTTTGTTTTGCTGTTTGTTTCTTAGGGGTTTTGTTGTTTGGTGTTTTTTTTTTTTTTTTCTTTTCCCTTTTTTTTTTTTAAATAAAAATTAAATAAATTTCCAACTTT
>VWYK01074176.1:0-11238 GCA_013399775.1 Semnornis frantzii
CTATTACAGTTCGAGCCATGGCTCTGTACCTGTGTTTCAAGGATTCTTTGGGTGCAGAATTGTCATAGGTTTAGCCAATTGAATCTGCTGATGAATACTCAACACCATGCTGACTCCAAGGCAGTTTTAAAATGAAGGTGTTGTCTGGAGCAAAGTATCATGGGGCTTGAAGTTCAGATTGTAACATGAGAGGATGCCTGTTCTGGTTGCAGCTTCCAGTTTTTGGTTTGGGGGTGTTGGTCTTATCCTCTGACTGGCTCTGGACTGGGGGGTGGGATGTGGGAGGTCAGCTTATGGCTAGCTTCTGCTGCTGCTTCTGCTTTTGCTATGCTTTTCTGCAAATACCTGAGGTAAACGTACATTTTATAATTTTTGTTAAACTTCTTATCATAACCCAAGACTTTTGTGCTACTTTCTCTCCTGCCTGTGTGTGTGGGGCTTGCTTGTGAGAGTGGGCTGTCTTAAAACAGGACGAGAAAAAAAAGACAGAAGTCAGAGGGAGAGGGCATAAGGCTGTGTTTCTCGGAATTTATCTGTATGCATAGACACAGTTGGAATGTTTTGCAGAGCTAAAACTTACATCAGGGAAAACATAGGTTTTTGCCTGAAAATGTTGAGTTTTCTTTAGTGAACTTGAAAATATGATGGAAGCCTACTGAAGTGGGAGTCCAGTGACAGGTTCAGCTGCTGTCACTGGTGTCTGCTGAGGAAGCTGCCTGTCTTACATCTCGGTTGGATGGTCAGTGGTAGAGGAAGGACTGGACAGGACAGTTACAGATAAATCCTCTTTTCTAGAAAATGTAATGACCCAATACCTCTACAAACAATGTGCCCTGGGAATGCATGGGTGGGGACATTCAACCTTGTGAATGATTTGGGTCTTTTTTAAACTGTTGATCCTATCTGGCACTAATATTTTTCTGAATCCTTGATGCTTTCTGTGGAGCAGAAATTTCACTAATGGACAAAGTGAACAGTACAAACCTTACTCTTTATAGTGCCAGTTACTGCTGACTGATAGTGTTACGATGGCTCAAGCAAGCTAGCAGGTATATGGTTTAACCATTCATCTCAATTGGTTCATCATATCTCTGTGAACATGTTTAAATACAAATTGATTACTTTTATTGCTATGTCAGGATAAACTCTATGCAAGGTAGTGTTCTGTTGCTTTGTAAATGCATATCCTATCTGACATGTCGTGTGGAATTAATGATGTTTATTCCCAATTGACCAATTTGCTCTAGTGCCACCTTTACCAAGTTGCAAGACATGCTTGAGCTGACCCTCCACAATTAATCACACCCATCAACACAGCCTGTTCAACCTTCACTCAGTCACATTAACCAGCTGGCAGCTATCGATTTCTTATAGGTGGATGTACTTGTAGAAGTCCCTATTAAGAAAAGAAGAAATTCAGTCCCAAACTATTTTTTTCTAGATATGCGTACCTTAGAAATATTCTGAGCTTAATTCTGCACTAAAAGAGGAGAAAACTTCTCATGCGCATGGCACTCTCCACTTAGATCAATAAGCTTTAATACCTAGGCTCATTCACCCAGCTTTATTTACTTAATTCAGAAACAAGGCTGAAAAATTTTACCACTGGTCATAGTCAAGAGACGACCTTCTCTAGGGCCTGCTGAAAATCAAACCAAAGGAGATGCCCGTAGCTTTCCACTGATGAGTGGGGTCATTAAGGGCCAAAATATGTAGGAATGACCTAAGAAAGCACAGAATGGAAATCTCGGGAAGTCTCTCCTGGCGTGTTTCTAAATAAAGTTCTTGACCTTCCCCAGAAGAATGTGGGAAATCAACTTTGCTGGCAGAAAAGGATCTAGCTTAGTAGAGATTTCAAGTTACCTGTATTCCACTTCATCTTTAGCCTGAATATAGGATCTGGTGACATTTCAGATGGTTTACCTTATCCCACCTGACCTTCAACTGCTGTAGGAGGGCAAAATTTCCTGTTGTTTATGTGCCACATCTATCAGCATGACTATATCTATCCATTTCACATACACAAGGGTATCTCAGACATCATTAGGCACTTAGGCTTAAGTAACCTAGTTCTGCTTGGGAGTTACTATATAATATGCCCTTAACAAAAGGTTATAGAACCTACCCAATTGAAAGAGAAACCTGATGTTCAGAATTTAAAAGCATAACAGGTAAATTGTTTGCATCCATCCTCCAGGTCTGCAGCATACTTTGAAGGAGATACCCGTGCCATAATGTTGACTGACTGACAAATCTTTGGGGACCTTCGTACAAAGATCAGGGAACGTGTCTGCTGACACATGTAGTTGGGTCTCAAAGACTGATCAGAGAAAGATAAAAGGAGAAGTGTGTACTTCTAATCATAGTCTTCTGAGGTGACTTTGTTTCAGTTGTATTATTTAAGATTAGAATGGTCAGAATTTAAACTACATCCCCTCTCTTAACTGAGAAGAAGAAAAAGTATTCTGTTTTCTTTCTTTCTTCTGCGCTGCTCTTCCTTTTCCTAGTAAAATCCTTTTGGTGAGACAATGTCACCTTTTGCAGTATGGTATTGATTTTAGCGGTGCAGGAGATTCTTCAACTGTACGAATGAGTCAAAATTCAAGGTCTCATTGCTTGTTCCAATTAACACACACAAAAAAACCCCAAAGATGTGTCAGGTTTCTCTCTGTTATAGTCTTATAGCAAGGGGGTACAAGGTTATACTTGGTGGGATCTGTAAGAGTGCTGAGGATGTTCACAGTGCTTCACTTTAGGTACTTGTCTTTGCAGCCTTTGCCCAGCTGCCAGCCTGTGAGCACACCTAGGTGGAGCCTAGGCACATCCGGAGGAGGCTCAGGGGAGACCTCATTGCTCTCTACAGCTACCTGAAAGGAGGCTGTAGCCAGGCGGGGGTTGCTATCTTCTGCGAGGCACCCAGTGACAGAACAAGAGGACACAGTCTCAAAGTGCACCTGGGCAGGTTTAGGATGGAGGTTAGGAAGAAATTCTTCACAGAAAGAGTGATTGGCATTGGAATGGGCCACCCGGGGAGGTGGTGGAGTCCCCATCCCTGGAGGTGTTTAAGAGAAGGCTGGATGAGGCAATTTGTGTCATGGTTTAGTTAATTAGAAGGATTAGGTGATAGGTTGAACTCGATGATCCTAGAGGTCTATTCTGGCCTGGTTGATTCTGTGATTCTGTACAGGCAATAGTTAGGGTTCCATTGGAGAAATCAGATTTTCTACAACAGATGCCTAAAATCAATGGCTTGAGCAGTTCCTGCCACATATAGCATCTCTTCTGACAACTTCTCTTCTTTCTGCTCCAGCACTCACTTCCTCTTTTCCTGAAAACCTCATTTAATAGTCTTCCTTGGATTGGACCTGGCGCTTTCTTTTTGCTAAATTTTCTATCAACCTTTCTCACAGAACACATTTTTCAGATACTGAAGTGGATTCCTGCTCTCACTGTGAGGGTAGGTTGCAATTGTTTCTCTTTTCAGGAAGATCTGTCCCAAACCAGATCATACCACTTCTCTTGAGCACGTCAGTGTTTTCCCCAACAAATAGGGCTGAGCAAAAGTCACTTTTAAGTGATGGTTGAAATAGCAGGAACTAGATTCTCCTTTTATCGGATATGGTTTTAGCCTTCTCTCTGAACACTCTTTGACTGTGTTGAACTTATTGGCAGTGTTTTCTGTCAGCAAGATCAGACACCAGTGTATTCTATATTCATACACCTAAATGTATCACATTATTCTTCCTGCACCCCAACATATTTTCTGAGGCACGCATTTAAATCTCTTGGCTACAGCCCAACACTAAACTAAACTTTTGAAACATTAAATGCAAATTTCAGGAAAAAAAATTAAAAAGGGAATTGTTGTTTAGCTAGAAAATAATATTTCCTCTTTGCTACTGAATTTCTAATCTCATGATGACCCAAGCAATTTTCACAGGTTGGTGAAAACTCAGACAATTATCTGCTCAGCAACTGCTTCACTACCAGGCTACAGTAGATCACCAAGGCTATGAGAATTGCTCTTGAGCTGCCAGTGTTTACATACCTCTTTACGGTTAAAGGTAGAGTGAGTTTAGCAGTATAATGAGTTTGCATGACAAGGCTTTGGTAGTGAGGAGGCTACTGGAGTAGCTGCTAGAAACTTTTCCCATGTCCCATAGAGCCAATGTCTACTAACTCCAAGATGGACCTGCTGTTGACCAATGCTGAGCCAGTCAATGACTATGGTAGCCCCTCTGTGATGACATATTTTAAAAGGAGTGAAAACCCTGCACAGCTGCAACAAGAGGAAAGAGGAACATGTGAAACAACTCTGCAGTGAACAAGGAGGGGGAGGAAGTGTTCCAGGCACTAAAGCAGAGATTTCTCTGCAGCCCATGTCAAAGACTGTGGTGAGGCAGGATGTCCCTTTACAGCCCATGAAGATTAATGGTGGAGCAAATATCCACCCACAGACCATGGAAGAACCCATTCTGTAGCATATGGATGTATGAAGAAGGCTGCAATCCTGTGGGAAGCCCATGCTGGAGCAGGCTCCTGTCAGAACTTGTAGACCTGTGAAGTGAGAACCCTATGCTAGAGGAAGTTTTCTGGGAGGACTAGTGACACTGCGGGGGACCCACACTGGAGCATTCTGTTCCTGATGGACTGAGTCCTATGGAAAGGACTCACACTGGGGTGTTTTGTGAAGAATTGTAGTCTATGAGAGGGAGACGCATTGGAGAAGTTCATTGAGAGAGACCCCACGGTGGATCAGAGGAAGAGTGTAGGAAAGGAGTGGCAGAAGCAATGTATGATGAACTGACTGCAACTCCCATTCATTGCCCACCTACTCCACTGGGAGGAAGGAGGTAAAGAAATTGTAAGTTAAAATGAGCCCAGGAAGAAGGAAGGGATGGAGGAAAGATATTTTTAAGATTTGATTTGATTTCTCATTATCTTGTTTTGGTTTGATTGCCAACTAAAAAAACTATTTCCCCAAGTCAAATCCATTTTTCCTACAACAGTAATTGGTGAGTGATATTTCCTTGTCCTTATCTTGACCTATGAGCCTTTTGTTATATCTTCTCTCCCTTGTTAAGTTGACAAATAGGAGTGATAGAGCAGCTTTGGTGGGCACTTGACATCTAACTGAGATCAACCAACCAGAAGAGACAGTTTGTGAAAAGAAGCACCAGGGAAGGCCATGAGGATGCACCCACAGAAAGACATTTTGTCACCTTCCAGGGAAAAAAAGAACATAAGAGAGCCTCCTCAAGTGGGAAAGAGTCATTCAGAAAGACAGAGAAAAGTTAGACCTGAAAAGAATCCAAATATGTGTAAAAATGAAGCCATTAATTAGCAGATGAAGACTATTAGTTCAGAAATGTGATTTTTCTGTACAGTTAGACAGTGAATTTAAGAGCTCTGTAAATTCAGTATGTGTGTGAAGAATAAAAGGGTCCCTGAAGCAACATGGTGACAGTACTGCTACCTTCACACCTGAATTCAGAAGCTTTGCACTGTTTAGGCGCAGTGGTGGTCGTGTAACTTTTCATTCCAGAATTGGTATATTTGATGTCCTAGATGCGCCTGTGATGCCCACCATAAAAGCTCAATTAATCTTGGTTTGGTTTAGATGTCCACAGTGGAGAAACACATGGATATGAGCCAGTCACCTATAACTTTCTTCATAGTCAACAGAATGAAATACTTATTTTCAGAATATTATCCCTGTGATGTATTTTAGAGGTCTACCTCACTGGAAGATGACTTATGTCCCTGAAGAGCCTGTGTCTCTTCACTGATGATAAAGGAAATATAGAGAGTTAGGTCAGAGGAAAACAACTACAAGGAACTTGCTGGAGTGCTGCCGTGCAGAGTACATAGGAAAAAAACGGATGTGATGACTTCAGGCTGTGTGTATTCTCTGCTCAGCCACATTCTTCTGGCAATGGACCCCTTTCCATTCTGTTGTGATTAATGCCACATTTTCTGCAAGTAAATTTTGTCTGGACCATTTGCTGACCTTTGCAGCCCATCTTTGCACTTCGTTATGCATTTTTAATTGGATTCCCTTTGATCTTACTGAATTTTTCACCACAGCAGAGTTTTGACTTTACCTATACTTGTCGACTCTTTTTTTGCAAACTCAGGCTCATTGCTGCAATAACCTTCTTATCAGTTACACTAAAATAATCTGCTAACTAATTAATTTCATTAACTGTTCAGTCTCAGCAGTCTTGTTTTAGCAGCTTCCCATAGTTCTTGTGCTTCTTCCAAAGTGCATTGTCAATTTCCAGTGTCTTTGAGGCTGCCACATCCAATATTGAGGCAGATTTCAATCTAACTTCCCTGCAGTAACACTTGATTCAAGGTACAACTAGAAAGACTGAAATAATTTCTTCTAATTCTGTGCCTCAAAGGAAGGACTGAATTTCTTGGATCACGCTGACAGAGTTATGAAAGTTCACTGCTTCTATTATGTCTGATAATTCTAGTTACTTATGAGCCCCACAGAATCTGTTTGGAAGTGGGTAGAAATCCCCATGAGACACTAAACCTTAGAGTTGATTATTCTTATGGGGCCTTGGAATCAGAGGTAAGGAAGGTCCACAGATGTGAAAAAGTGAGAGACAGGATGTTTGGACCACAAGATGAGGAACCAGGAGATGTGGAAAACACTAACATCATCTTCTTCACTGAAGATCATTGGACGTGTGAAACAGTGAAGGTATGAAATCACTTAATGAGAAGAAGTCTTGGTACTGAAAATGGCTCATAATATAAAAGAAGAATAAATCTCACTTAACTGTAACTAAAAAGTCAGACATCAGACTAGGTTAAGCTTTCTTGTAATCAGTGAAGAACTGGTTAGCAGCAGGAATAGATTTTAGGATGCAACATGTTCTTATCTTGGAGACGTTGTTTGCCCAAGTGTATTTCATCTGGCCTCACTCTTGCAAGACCGAACGATTCCATGACATCCCAGGCATTTGTGATTAGGGAGCAAGCTCATAGCATCCTCGCTGTATAACCAATTTGTAAATGTTTGTTTGCTGCACTGTGGATGGCACCTTCATGTATTCTTTGCCAAACACCATGACTTTCACTTTATTAAATTACTAATGAAGAAACATGGAACATTAAAGACAATGAACTGTGGTGATTCTATGTGCCAATGTTTGCCACTTCATCAGCAAGGAAATACTGGTTTCCTATGAGTATAGCTACACACTGGTGGGGGTAAAACCAAAGTCAACAAACATCTTAATTACCCCGGGTACCATATCCGCAGCTATCACATTTCAGCCCATGTGCTTCAGAGAAAGCCGCAGCTTGGCTGCAAGGAGAGCAGAGCCTTTGCATCAAAGAAGGTCAAAAGTCAAAGGAAATGCCAGTAGAAGCAGTAGTCACAGTAAAGGAGTTTAATAAACCCTTCACCTTCTTGTTTACCTTTGATTTCTTGTTTATTGTATAAAGACGCAGATCTAAATGCATAACAACACAAGAAGCAGCTGGACTATGTTTGCTCAAGAAGAGGACTCAACTGACAACATAGACAGGAGCTTGGTTAATCAAACCACACTGTTTTCCTGCTCATCAGCGCCCCGAGGCCATTCATGCTGTAGCTGGAATTAAGTCCTCAAGTCTGCACTGATGGATAGGATGTCTTTGGCAGCTCCATGGCAGAAGGAAAAAATTACTACTGCTGTTAAGTATGTAAATAAAGCCAGTGGATGCAGCTGATGCAGTTGCACGTCTAGTGTGCGTGCAGCTTGCAGCTGCTTTAATTGTATGTGGGTTGCATACAGTGTTTGGTATTGCTGGAAAACTGCATACTGCCAGGCTAACTTCCCACCTTCCTGTAGCCAGCAAGACCTGGCTATGAATCACAGCTATGCTGGTATAGTCTTTCTCTCTTAATGGATTTAATTCAGATCTTAGATAAATGCAGTTGCAACAAGTCCCAGATGTGCAAGGACAGGCCTTGGAGTAGATGTGGTCAGGGCACGAGTATGTCATTGTGGCATGACCACTTGTGGTTTGAAGTGTCTGGAGAATTGGGCAGCTGCCTTTGCAGACTTTGGTCCAAGGTCCAGCTGCCCCTGAGCAGCCTTGGCCCTCACCCTGACCTCTGTTCTGAATCTTGTCTGCATGTTATCTGGTCTAATTAGTGGCTCTCATCCTGTGCCACTGCAAACAATGTGAACACATTGAAACTATCACAGTCTATTTCTGTTCTCCTTAACATTGACCATCACAGGGACTGCCGGAGGTGCATCTTCCTTGCCAGCACTTTCAAGTGGTCCCATTGTTGTGGTGCAGATGTGAGGTGCAGATCTAAAGCAATGAGCAGCCCTAGGCCCATTTTCTTCTGATTCTGCTATCTCTATAGTGATTCTCACTTTCTTTAGCCTTTGTATCTTTCCTTCCTGAGCAACTCTTGGGGTACTTCTGGGATGGAGTCCTTACAGAATCCTAGAGTTTGGCTGCTAGATGAAGGACAGTACAGAGTGTCAGTTAAATCTGATGCTATGCCATTTGTATCTTGTGTGGTGCTGGAGAAGCCCTCTAGCAACTGCTAGAAAGATGGGTGCTTGTCTGTCCGTGGCTAAGACACTTTGTGCACAACCTGGCTTTTATGCCTACTAATGTCTCCATCTTTAAAGGTGTGCTGAGTTGACCTTCTTCTGGGCTGGGCTGAGTGAAGAGCAGAGAAGTGATAGACAGTTAATATAGGTGTGCCAAGGAAGTGATCTGAATATGAGGTCTTATGGATGGTGAGATGCTCGGATGCTGCACTGACTGACTTTAAACATTCAAAACTTATCAAAAGCATCACAATTTTTATCTGGGTTAAATGGTCAATTTTAATAGTAAAATTGCCCATTTAGTTACGTGACCATTTCAAATAGCCTGTTATATACTAAATCACAAACCTGCTCTTAACTCAGTAATAGTTACTTACATTTTGTGCTCTTTTAATGTATCTCGCTGGCATAAGCATATTCATTCCAGTAATTAGATTTATCCTGGTACATGACCTGACTTTTCATTATTACCCAAAAGCAAGATGATATCCAGATTGACTGCAGAATTAGATCCTTAGTCTTAGCTCAGCCAAGCAGGAGATGGTGACGGTTTATCAATACACCATAGAAATTAAAGATGTAGATTGTATATTATCTGTTAAACAGAGTTACCCAATGATTTGTCTGAATTTAAAAAAAAAAAAAAAAGTGAGGTAGGTGCTTATAGGTCATGCCAACCATGGAAAAATGTGAATGGATAAAATGACCCTTCTTCCACATTCACAAAAGATTTGAAAAATTGCTAGACCTACTGTCAGGTCACCTGTAACAAGTTCCAATTCCCAGAAGCATGTGGGAGAATTTTCAAAGTCAAAAATCAATGGCTATGAAATTGCACATTAGTCTAGAGGAGTGGACTTTGCCTGTTTTCACAGCTAACATTCATCTTCCTATAGTAATAGCAGTGCAGACAATTTGCCATGGTAAAGTTGATCTATAAGTGTCTTAATTAAAGTTCTGACAGCAAATTGAAATCTTATTTTACTTACAGAGCAGACAGAATTTATCTTCCTCTCACCTGAGTACTCAGGCTTAGAGAAGGACCTCAGGAGTGGCAAAACTCTGGGAGGAACATTAGGAAAATGCATACACTCATCAAGTTCTAAACTACTGCTATTTTGTCTTCTCTCCACAATGCAGATGACGAGTTACAAGAACTGGATTGTGGCTTTGACACTTCTTGGACAGCAAGACTTACCAACACCTTAGCAGAGGTCTCTGGGCACTCCAGAATGCTGGTTTGTAGGACATAGTAGGGCTTGATGTTTAGTGGTGGTTGAAAGAAATCAAACAGAGTCACCTAGAGCAGAGGGCACAGCATGTAGGTGGCTTTTGAATTTCTCCAGAGAAGGAGACTCCATGACCTCTCTGGGCAACCTGTTCCACATGACGGGGAACAAAATGTCACATATGCTCTGAGGAATCTCTAATACCTTCCTTCATGCCAGAATAAGGTGCTAGCAGTGAGGAAGGAGAGGATTATCACTGGGTTTGGACAAGCTTCAAGCAAACGCTCAGAAATAATGAGAAACCTGAGGCAACAGGCTGTTGAAAATTTTATCGATTCCCGTAACTCTAGTATGCTGTGTAAGACAAAACACGGTTGAGCAGACCTACCGCAAAGGCCAAGTGGGTAGCTGTCCAGACTGGAAAAGTAGAAATGGCAAAATTATAGTTATGAGACACAGTGAGAGAGACCCTTCCAGCCTTGAAGCAGACACTGGTGTCTCTGTAAGACACCAGTAAGACACTCTGCAAGACACCAGAGGTGTAAGAGGTGTGTGCTGAGCTGGTGGCAGTATTGGGGTTCCCCAGGCACATGGAACATGGTGATGCAGGGGGATCAAGAAAAACACAAGGGAGTTATGAAATGCTAATGTACTCAGCCCCCAGGGCTACTTTCCAGATACTTTGCCTCTTCCACTGCTGAAAAGAAAAGCTGTGCAAGTTCGGGGCTGCATCCACAGGGAAGGCAAGGTATGGGAGAAGTGGCTCCTGGCTGTGTGCATCATTCCACCCTGCAGCAAAGTATTCACACTGTCAGCCACGACAGAGAAATGAGTTGGGGGACAAATGGTTCAGGGCCATAATGCTGTATGAACAAGGCACTATTTTTTGTCTTCCTGAGTCATTTGCGCAATGCTGATGCTTAGAGGACCTGTTCTATTTCCTCTGCCAACATGAACTTTGCCATCACTGACGAGAAATCCTTTAGTCTGTGAATTTAGAAATCACACCTTTTACTGAGTTATGCATGAGTGGTGTCTGACTATTTCCACTGACTGCAGAGGTGATCTATAAGGTCATGGAAAGACACTGAAGAAATCAGATCGGGTAACCAAAGCTTGGAACCCATAAAGAGGAAAATCTTTAAAACTACTGGGAGTACCGTGGGGGAATCAGATGATGTATAACAATCTCGTACCTCCTCAACAACACCTGATCTGAGATCAGCTGATATGTCTATTTTCTGTGTTCCCAGTCTTTACTGTGCAAAAGTGAGTACAAAGCAACACAAAGCAGAAATATCTACTGGGAAGGATGCTAATGTTTTTATTCAGATTTGATTTCAGAAGTGACCTGAGAATTGGCAAATCATAAGGCCTCAAGCCTTTGCCTTCAAAAATACCAATACCCTCTTCGGATCATATATATGTGTATA
>VWYK01074177.1:0-94568 GCA_013399775.1 Semnornis frantzii
AAGGATGGAGAGAGCAAAGCAAAAGAACCATTTACAAAGTCTGATTTGGAAATATTAAAATTTCTTTGACAAAATGATGTCAATATTATTACTAAAAATCAATATAAATATGCCAAAGTGCAGTGTGCAGTGCATTGAAATAAGGGGGTTTGCAGTGACCTTTTTATTTCTTCATAAAGAAAGACCTGATAACAGTAACTCTTCTCAAAAGAGAAAGGTCACCATAAGCAAGTTAGTTGTGGATATGCACACAATAATTATAATGAAGAATAAAAGAAATTACAGAGACACACTTGCAGAAACTCACCCCTGTTCCTGGTTTTATATTCACAGGCATTTTGTATTTACAATTAAAGTCATTATTTCAGAGATTTGTTTTCAGAGATCAAGTCCCTTAGAACTGTTTATTCCTATACGCTGAGTCACAACATATGAAAGTCAGAAGACAACAGTTATTTGATGAACCATCAATGAGGTGAATTTTCCATCAGTGACTTCAGGCCCTCACAAAGTCCTTAATTTTTATTAGGAACTCTCTAAAATGTTTGGGGTTTTTATATTAAGAGATTAGAGAACAACTTTCACACTGGAATAGAAGTATCTCTGCAGGTCAAGTCGATGTTAACTTCCAACAAGAGCACAATTTTGCCTCCACTTCTAAATGTTCCTGAAGTCTCCAGTCTGGCATACGAAATGAAGGCAAAAGGCATCTTGTCTAAATTCATACTTGGATACTCAAAGGAGAAATGAAATATTTTAAGATGCTGCTCTTCGCCTCAGTGGCGCAAAGAACGCTTCTGGGGTTCAGTGTTTCTGCACACTCATCTAATTAACTGAGCAGCAAGAAATGTTTCCTCCACTGGCCCTCCTCACTCTCCCAAAAAAGGAGCTGCATCTATTGGACAGAAAGCAATTTATTAGCTCAGAGAGGAAAACAAACAACAACTCCGGAGTGGACTCCATGGCTGCATTGTAGGTTCAGAGGAACTTGCACTGGAGACTCCTTTCCTGAACACGTCTGGCGTGCGCCTAAGTAGGCTCTTAGATATAAACATAATAAAGATTTATGTGGATCCACTGTAACTAAATTAAATTTGTTAGGTCTCTCAACCCCTAATAGCTCTTAGTTATGTAAATAATCGGTCAAGTGTTGGACATGACATTTTATAAACCTTATTATTCCAATGTTTTGCTGAAATAAACGTGGTGGCTATTAAAAGCTGCGCAGAAAATATAAACAGTTCCCTATGTAAATACATCTGCAATCAAATATTCAATTAGCTAATCTATACTACACAACTCTGTACTGCAGTGTTCTTTGACAGTGTTATTTGTACTCCTCGGGCTTCAATTTATGTGACAGAACAAAGTCAGTAAATGCCAGTGGAAGTTCCCCATACTTGTTGAGCTGCAGCAAGATTTACATTTAAAAGCCAGGTCTGGAAACTACATAGCCCCGATGGCGACGCATGCGACCTGGCACAGCATCTGCACAGGCAGGGCTCACGAAGCCAGCGTCTTCTTTAACCCATGTAATGTTCCTTAATAATCTGCAGGGCTAAAGTGTTCAAATTTATACTCTGATTCCAGAAATGAGCTTACTCCAAAAAGCAAAGGGCACAGCAGACAAGGCATTTCAGCAGGGCTGCCTCCAGTGAAAGGAAACACAATGCAGTTGTTGGCACCTTTCCACAAGAGAGGTCTGGCTTCCAGATGCTCCTCTTACAACTCCTTTTAAAATCTTCCACCAAGACTTTTTATTTTGTGCATTTTCTGTGTTGATCACTAAGTGCACACTGACCAAAACCATGACTCAGCAGTTTTCACTCTTTTGAGCATCGTCATGAAACAGCAACGAGCCCACCCCACTGCCTCTTCTCCATGTCTGTGGGCCATGCCATCAAATTAGATGATGCCAACTATACTAAATCCTTCCTCCAGCTTAAATTATGAAGTAAAGTAGAAATACTCTTGTTACGATTCACTGGCAAACAAAAACCAGGTTAAAATGGAAATACACTTTGGGTAACATTCCCACAGTCACTTCTACAAATACTTTCCCGTTCCCCTACACTCATGCATTAGGTACAGAGTGGGACCAGCAACTCTGGATGGCAGCTCTTGGTAGCCCCACACATCACACAGCACAACACACCTCAGAGGGATGAGGTGGGACAGCAGGGATCTGGAAACAGTCCACAAGCAGGGGATGCCAACTGTTCCCCAGGCAGCTCACCATGCTGTTGTGGGACTGGCATGCAGTTGGATCTCAGAGAAACAGCAGGACTCCCCAGAGCCCCAGACGACTGCAAACAGGACTTTGGATTACTCAGCTCTCACAACAGAGACACAGCACAGTCCCAGCTGCACTCTAAGACTCGCCATTAGTAGGCAAAAATTGTGGCAAAATCATATCCATGTTCAGTTTTGACTGAGTTATCTGAAGTTGCTGCTCAGCACTTAGCAATGGAGATGCCTCACTTCTTAAGGAAATCAGTCTGAGCCAGGTATGGAAGCAAGCATAGATCCAGTTAATGTATTCTGGGACAATGGAAGGATGACCTTCATGCTAGGATTTTTCCATACCAAGGCTTTTCTGTAGACAGGGCTTTGTTTTGAAAACAAGATTCCTTCCTTTCATTCTCAGCTTTACTCATGCTGCCTTCAAGATTCAAGGCCAGAAGAGTTGTTTCAGCATGCCAAGATAAAACCTTTCCAGTCCGGGAAGCTCTTCCTTAAGGATGTTTAAAGTTCCTGAGATCTTAATCTAGTCCTGATGAGAACACACACCCCAAGTTTGTAGCTGGAGAAAATAAAGATCTGCTAGGAAAAGGAGACTTAAAAAAGAAAGGGCTGAAATCAAATACCTCCTGTGCCAACCACCCTGGCTGAGATGGTTGGATGAGAAAATTCTCCCCTACCAGGTTGCCTCATCCCAATCTCACTGACTGACTTGCCCAAACTTCTCCTCAGTCTGACTTGTGAACATGCTTCCCTCGGCTGCTGAAGCTTACCTCTGTGCCTCCACTTCCCTGCAGCATCCCTCTCTGCTCCAGGGCACAGCACACTGCTACATCCTGCCCTCTGCCTGGTCCACAGTATGGTCTGGGCTCTGTACCCCACTGACCATTTTTTTTTCCTAGAAGCAACTAACCTGCTCCTTTCAGACCCCTGTCCAGCCCAGGGAGCAGCAGCCAAGACAGGGCAACAGGGAAGCCTTTTCCTCTGCTGTCTTCTCTCTAGATATGTAAACTAAATATGACATCCATTCTAAACATGGGACACTGATAGATACAAGCAAGTCAGGTATATATGTGTACAGACAGCAAAATTAATACAAATCTGCTTAATTAGCAGTATTTTGTTTGGATAGTTTTTCCATTTTGAGGAGAGTGCAAAGGAAAGTGAGCAGCAGATAAAAAGTACGAGCAGAAAAGACATGCAGGAGGATGTATGCAGATGACTTTCTGAAGGCTGAAAAATTTTTTATCTACAGCAACAGAGTGATTAATTCAGCCTTTAAAGCCCACCTTGCTGGGCTTGATTTGAGAATCCAGTTGTATAAATTACAGTTCTTTAATAGCTACCTTGTGGAAACCAGAAAAGTTGAGATGCGATAGCCTGAGGCTCTACATACCCTCTGCTCGCTCTTGTTGCTCAAAAAGCCCTCCCTAATGGTTTCAGTAGCCTGATATGCAGTCATCCTTCACAGATTCAAAGAGTGAGAGTTCCCTCATCTATCTGTGGAGCCTTCCTCACAGTTACACCCTAGCAGCAGAGCCAGCCCAGTGGCTCTGCTGTCACAGACACGCAATTGGCACTCTGCAGCGAACCTGCTGAGCTACAGCAGCTCCTCACATTTATGGCCAGCAAGGACCTGACACACCAAGACACTTCCTCTGAATGCTTTGCATTAGAATCAGTCCTCTGCTCCCTAATTAGGTAAAAGAGTGCTGCCCAAGGTAACTAATCTGCTTTCAGAAGAACAAACTTTGGGTGCATAACCTCACAGGCAGAAACACATCTCTGCTCACATTTAAGATGAAGCCAGCTGTCAGAAGCGGAGTCATCGGTGAAGAAACAATGATACAAGTAAAATGACTTGGTGTGATTTTGTCTGCCCAGGATGACAAGCTTCTCCCAGACACGATTCTATCTCTTAATAACAAACAACTTCTGTCACACACTGCTCACATCAGTTTGCTTTTACAAATCAATAGTGTCAAATGTTTTTCAGTGCTGGTGCATAGAAAACAGTCTAAAAATGACTGATCAGTACTTGCAATAAAAGACCTTATTTCTGTAAGTAAATTCCTTTCACTGAGCTTGTGCTAACTAGGTTTTGAAAGAGTTCTTTAACTATTAAAAAAACATAATAATAGTATTTTTTTTATTTGGTTTTAGTATTATTAAGTTATTCTCCTTAAAAAGGAACCCAAAGATGACCTGAAAGCTGGAGCACCTCTCTAGAAAGGCAGGCTGAGAGTTGAGGTTGGTCTGGAGAAGAGAAGGCTCTGGGGAGACCTTAGAGGAGCCTCCCAGTGTTTGAAGGGTGTCTACAGGACAGCTGAAGGGGAACTTACTACACCGGTATGCAATGGTTTCAAACTGGAAAAGGTAGATTTAGAGTAGACGTTAGGAAGGAGTTCTTTAACATCAGGGTGATGAGGCCATGAGAGGAGTTACAGAGGCTGCAACCCTGCAAGTGTTCATGGCCAGGCCAAGGAGGGGTTTGAGCAACCTGGGCTAGCAAGGAGTGTCCTAGCCCAGGGCAGGGAAGTTGCAATTAGATCCTAAGTTAAGGTCACTTTCCAGCCCAAATCATTCCATGAATTCTGTTTTAAGTAAATAAGTTTCAAAATGCCAACAGATAAGGTAGATTTAGCAACCTCTTCTTAGTTTCTCTGATTCTAAACTCCCAAACCCAAGAAGCTGGAAACTCTGAAGTCTTGCATGCACTTCACAGAGGCAAAGGAATACCTGAACTTGCTACATGAATTTTCCATTTACTGCAGGCATTGCAACTAACTGCTCCAAATCTCACAGCTGACCAAATTTTCTGCAGCAGAAATCTATTACTCAATACTTTCCTAGCACTATTTGTCAGCAGACAATCCCCCCCCCAGTGCAGTCAGTGAATATACCTCAGCTCACCTCCATATCAGACCAAACATGAATTTATTCAGTGTTTTGTCAGTTATTACTCCACTTCCATTGGCCTTGAAGCTTGCACACTTGTGAGCATGTGTGTGCTGGGGGGCACAGGGGAAGCACAAACAGTAAGCTTCCTGACAGCTATGGCCACCTTTTGTTCACAGATCACTACTTTATAATAACTTCACAAGCAGCACAGAAGAGCCTGTGAACCATGTTCTTCCTGCCCAGGCACTGCCATTTCTCACCCAGTATCTATCTGATTCTTTTGAGCCTCATCATCTTGTCTTGCCTCCTCTTCCATCACTGACACCTACCATCAACAGAAAGAAAAGGTTCCCACTTTAGGTGCAGGATTACAAGACAAAGCCCAAGTTCTTGTGGCAAACAAAAGCTGAGGTCCAGATATTGAGCTCCTGATCACCTTCTGGATGCAGTATCTTTAAACACAAAAAATCCTCTGGATTCATACCTCGTGTCTCATGAGCATTTGGTACTACCTGAAGGACACTCCAAGGTACAGACAAATGCCACAGCAGACTGTCTCAAAAACCCAGTGACAGAATTCAGACACAGTTCTGTCAGCAGGGAGAGGGAGGAGATTCTGCCCCTTTGCTCTGCTCTCCTCAGACCCCACCTGTGGTCCTGGGTGCAGTTCTGGAGCCCCCAGCACAGGAAGGACATGGAAGTGTTGGAGCCAGTGCAGAGGAGGCCANGACACTGGCACAGGTTGCCCAGGGAGGTTGTGGAGCATAGAAGCACCCAATGTGATCTTTGATCATTTTGGGTGCTTCTGTGCTCCACAGCCTCCCTGGAGGTGTTCAAGGCCAGGTTGGATGAGCCCTTGAGTGACCTGTACTAGTGGGAGGTGTCCCTGCCTATGGCAGGGGGTTGGAACTGGCTGAGCTTTGAGGTCCCTTCCAACCTTCCCATTCTGTGATTCATCAGAGCACTTGGGCTTCAGCAATGCACAGTTGAAAGAGGTTGTTGTTCAGTGATTTCCATGTCTGGCATATAACCAGAGACACTTCTTAGATCCCAAATCCCAGTGATCAAGACAATAAAACCACACATCTTAGATAGGGAAAAAAAAAAACAGCACTGAGATCCAATCTTTGAAAAAATTGTTTTGAAGAATGACCTATGCTGACTCATTTGGAAAGAAAAAAATCCCCTGCTCTGTCCTTGAGTCTGAAAAGTGTTTTAAGGGAAATTATATTCAAGATATTTTCAGAGGTTACTTTAGAAACACATCTCCACCACTGTCCTCAAAACTGCTGATCCTTCATCCAGTCTTTTCAGCTTTGAATATTCCAGACTCTACCTATAATTAAACTTTGAAATCACTTCATTTACTAATTAAAAGCACTTAGAATTCTTTCTGGGGAGGGGGGTGGGGGGGGGGGAAATCCACCAAAACAACAAGCAACAACCAACAACTGACAGAACATCAGCATTACACAGAAGTTCTGTGGACTTGAAGTACAGAATTGCTTAAGTACTTGGGACAAGTGAGCAATGCTGGGATGACTTTGGCCAACACAGCAGCCTGTGTGACACTGCTGTAGACAGCACACAGAGCTGAGGTTATGTAAAGGTTCAAGGCTGCAGCAGCAGTTTTTGTATGTGCTCCATGTAGATGTGTGGCCACAGAAAGCAATACTGAAGGCCCTTAAAAGTTAAGGCACTGAAAGTCTGAGTTTATAAAAACAATTTGGTTCTCAAGGGCTGTAAGAGGCAACACCACTGGCAGCGATCATCCCTGTGCCCAGCACTGCCGAGCCCACACCTTGAGTGCTGTGTTCAGCTCTGGGACCCTCACTACAAGGAGGACATTGAGGTGCTGGAGCACATTCAGAGAAGGGCAAGGAGGCTGCTGAAGGGCCTGGAGCACAGCCCTGTGAGGAGTGTCAGGGGAGCTGGGGGTGTTCGGGCTGTAGAGAGGAGGCTGAGGGCAGAGCTCATTGCTCTCTACAGCTCCCTGCAGGGAGGGTGGAGTGAGAAGGGAGCAGCCTCTGCTCCTTGGTGCCAAGGGACAGGACCAGAGGAAACGGTCTCAAACTGTGCCAGGGCAGGCTCAGGCTGGATGCTAGGAAATGCTTCCCAGAGAGGGCTGTCAAACTTTGGAATGGTCTGCCCAGGGCAGGGGGGGAGTGGCCATCCCTGGAGGTGCTGAAGCAGCCTGTGGGGCTGGCACTAAGGGACATGGTTTAGGGCTGACCCTAAGCTGGGTCAAGGGTTGGACTGGATGAGCTTTGAGGTCTCTTCCAACCAGATGTTTTCTGTGATCATTCAGGCCAGCAAGTGTTCTCTCTTCTGACAAAGACCCCCCCACTGCTTAAAGGCAGAAGCTCTCTGCATCCATAGCTATTTGATGCTGCCATTTTAGAAGTTATTTTATGTTACAGCTTATAATACCCATCTGTGGGCTGCAGAATTCCAGAGAGTGCACCAAGGCAGCAAATAAATAGCAAATTAAGCATTAAAGGGCCTGTACTGACAATACTTTTGATTTTGCTTAACCAAGTTTCCCAGGTGTTTTGATTAAAGACCAAAACCACAGAAGTTTTGTGTGTCAATGTCCTGGTTTGAGCTAATTGGAATATTTTAATAGAGAAAACTATACTATATGCTGTGAAAGCAAACAATGGTGATGTCTACTTCACTCACAGGCTTGCTGAGATGTTTAAGTACTCAAAACAAAGATAAGTCAGTGTCTCTGGGCACAGTGTATGGGGCTAGCAGCTTCTGGATTTTTTTTTTCTCCTTTCTGCTGAGTAACCTCACTAACCACTTTTCTGCTAACCCCACCCTGGCTGATCCTCCAAACTCGCCTTTCACATAAGGCAAACCTTGGGGTGAGGTGTAGGGGTGGGAAGAAGGTGGAAGGGTGGTTGGGAGCCCCTCCTGGGGACTCTGATGTCTGGCAGGGGAATTGTGTTTCTGTATTCCCTTTAACTTGTCTATGTCTGTAACTATTCCTGTCTGTTGTGTACATCTCTGCTTGTACATTGTGCTGAGCTGTAAATAGAGCTTCAGTCCTTCACTGCCAGCTGGCTGAGTCATTTTACAAAGTGTGGGGCAGGGAACTCCCAAACAATCACAGTCAAACACATTACAAAGCTTCCTTTTCCCCAAGAATCTCACAAGGAAGCTTTCACAAGTTGGGAAAGCTTTGGCAGTTCTGACATTTTTGTGCCTGAACAACCACAGTAGAACACTGACAGAGAGTCAGGGAAGTGATGCTTCTATGGCAAGTATGAATGTGCAGATGCTATTAAAGTGACTTAGCAGATCAAAAGATTTCCCTACCTCTCTTTGCAAACCTTCCAAGTACCAACCCGCTCCTGCCAGCAGACAGCATGAACTGAATGCTGCTGAAACCTCTGCTTTTTGGAGGCTAAGAGACTGTTCCCATGTTGGATATTGGTTTGAAGCTATCCAGATCATGCCTGGAAAATTCATCTACACTATCTCCTGCCACAAGTGTGGAGAAAAAAAAAAGTAGCTAAGTAACCAGATAGCCTGAGACAACAACATTGGTCAGCCTTGATTGCTGCAACACTCCCTGAAAATCTCCAATTTTCAAAACTGAGTAAAAATTTCCACATCCTTTTTTTCAATCCAAGCATTCTTTACTCAAATACCAAACCCAGCATTACCAAATAGACTGCATCAGGAACTGACTTCATTTGCTTATGAAATGCTGATATAAGAAAAAAAAAACCAACTTGAGAAATTGCAAATTATAGCAAATAAATAATAACAAGGCACAAGGAGCTGTGTGCCTGCAATTCAACGTTTATAAAGCTAATGAATCTGCAGAAACAGAGGATCAGAATCCTCTAACCTGAAGAAGCTTTGAGGATAAAACCAAAGTGAAAAGTAACTGCTCCCTCTTGCCAGTGCTCTGGCATATCTGCTTTGTGCACTGCAGAAACTGGCAGAGCTTTGTAGCTGTACAGATAGTTGTGGTTTTCTGTTCTCCTAACAGGCATTCAGAATTCCTTATTTGCTCTGTATTATCAAGCCAGGTAACAGCAGGGAAAATGATGCTCCACCCTTTGACCACGACAGAAAGAAAGAGGAATTCACTTACCTGGAAATAAAAGCAAAAAGAGCAACTGGAATTGAATGTAACCAATCAAGCCTAAGGAAGGCAGATGAGGCCAACCTGGAGTATGTTCTTTTACTATTAAGATCAGAGGATAAGACCCAAACAAGGCCTGCTCCTGTGAGGTTTGCAACTGGCATTCAGGCAATGCTCTTCACTCTGCTTTGCATTAAGAACAGGACTGCTCTATGGCATCAGAGCCATAAGGTTTTTTTGTTCTCTTTAAGCAAACTGCTATTAAAGCACACTTATGGAAAATAAAAAGATGCTTTAATCACCTAAAATCTACGGCAAATGTATGTTGTAGTTTTACTTAGTTCTGCCAACACATCAGAGTCAAAATTCAGAGTTGCACTATGCAAGGTACAATGATCCCGACTGAAAAGTTTACAGTTCAAATATACAAGCTGGAGAAAGCATGAGATATGGGAAGATATTCTCTACTTGATAATATGAAGTACCACTCCAAGATCATGGGGGAAGATATTAATTTAACTGTAAACTGAAGCTACATTCCTTGGATTACACAAAAGCTCTCCTTTCTTGTGACAGCTGTTCTGTTACACTTCAGATTTATTAGCTACATTAAGGAGAAAAGAGTTTCTGGAAAACTGACCTAAAAATGGGTTATAAGATCCTTGCAGAATCATAGCAAGGCAGCAATTTCCAAAGGCAGAGCTCAAAGCATACATTAACTGTTGGCTCCTTTCCCAATGCTGTATGTGTTGTTGCTCAAGATTCAGACAAAGAGGTGTGCCCAGTGATGCTCAGAAAACAGTGACTTGCCCCAGAACAGCTCCTAGAGCTTCTCTGACAAAACCAAAGCAAGCACACAAGCTTACCTTCTGCAAGAGCTTGAGCACCCAAAAGGCACCACAGTAAGGTCTGGCTTGCTCTGTATCTCACAGTAAGGTCTGGGATACTCCGTAGCCTCTACCCACAAGAGCAAGTCCTCTAATGCAGTTTCTATATTCACTACAGAAGTTTTTCAGCAGGCATGACACACTGCACATCTGCTCTGTACTGAATTAGTCCAGGTAGTGTTCAAAGAAATGGAACTGAAACCCCAGATTTAAGGGAACTGAGGGCTGCCAGAATTTGGGATTTTATGTTAATCATTCTCAGCACTCACTCATGTTCTTTGCTGCCTTGGTTCACTGGAATGACCTTCAAATAAAAAATCAGAGCATACCATTGATCAGAATGTTTGACCTAACAGAGACAGCAAATCAGTCAGCATTACCTGACATGACTCATTTTCCCTCTTACATTACTGCTGACACTTGCATGTTTGCCAAGCTCCCTTTCTTTTGCTGAGCCATCTGATACACTTGGACATCCAGAGGTACAATCATCTGTCCACATCAGAAAATCCACAGCAAAAAGCTGCTGTATAATTACAGTCATGCTGGAAGACATGAAACAAAACTAAGCCAGTACTTGCATTGCTCCAATTACAGCCCAGCCCCAGAAGCTCTCAAACCCAACAGGTTGCTTTCTTGAAGACTTAGAGCATCCTGCATTAAGCAGCAGGAGATAATGTGCAGAGTGACAACAAACTTTTGCTCAATACAAACACCAGAATAAATAAAGAAGAACTGATGATGGGAAAAGCTGTAAGGCAATCTTTAATTTAAAAATAATAATTAACAATTAGAAATAAAAAAGCACACCAGAAATGTTCATGAACCAAAAGCCCCTCGAGGCCACTTTTACAGTGGTGAAAGAAGACTGAGCTGCCCTCGCTCGGGTCTGGTTGCAGACACAGTATTTTAAAACGTCTTGGCAAAACCTGGGATCTGAAAGTTATCTTCTTATTCACTGGGTTGCTTTACTCACTTTTTTCTAGCCAGTCAGAAGCCACGGAGTAAAAGAAAACAAGGACAATTTTTTACAGTCAGCTATACCTTTAACTTCCTCATAAATGCTATCGTCGACTGATTCGCTGCTCACTTGTCCAACATCATCATATTCCTCTTCTTCCTCCACTTCCTCCTCAGGAATTGTATTAGATTCCATATCTATGTGACAGCAGGTTTAAAAGTTAATATTTACCAGGAAAAAAGGCCCAAGCAGAAATGTATGCAGCATGAAAACACAGTTCTCCTGTGACCTGATGCTTACAATGCCTTCTACTTGTTTTCTTAAACAGTTCCTAAGGCAGAGCTTTTAAGCCAAACGGTGTTCTTGGAGAGAGTGGAAAGTGTTGCAGGAGGAGCAAAGACTTACAGAGGTTGCATATCTGAGAACCAGGATTGCCTATCAAAATCTAGACGAGTGGGAACACTACATACACAAACACCACAGGTACATCAACTGGCAAAACTCCATCAGCACACGCTACTGGCAGTAAAAGCTGCTGCTCTGCTGGCTGGCTTACCTTGAATTACAAATCTGATTTGCTGCACCCATTCCTCTGCTTCTTTGGGAGTGGCAGCTGTAAACTATTAAAAGTTTATTAATAAAGTGCTTGCAGTAATGACAAAAACACAACTACAATTTCATCAGCAATTAAAAGAGGGACTGCAGCCTTCTCATCGCTTCCTCAAGAAACCATTAGCAATTCTTTTCATGTCTTCTGGTACTTTTCTTGCAAGGATGCTTCTTATAATGTACAGCTAATTTTGACAAATTTACGTAATTGAAGGAGAGGATGATGGATTTGGAACTCTGATCAGCAGCTGGCAGCTGTGCAGAAAAAAAGCTGCTTCTCTTCATCAATGTCAAAGCCAGAACTGATGAACAAAATTTGCCCTTGACAATTAGAAGACACCCATGAATTTCTTTAGACTGCTGGGTACAGTTTTCTTAAAAATGTTCTTGTCAGACTGCAACACACTACCTGACAGCTTAATTAACTGGCTTTCAACTGCAATCTCAGATATTTAAAACTTATTAAACTTACATTCCATATTGATGTCTATCTGATAGATCTCAGAATCGCACAGCCGATATGTGCCTTCACGTAGATCTTCCCTTGCAAAGCCATGACCAACACAATATGTGCTTAATGCTGATATATATTTTAAATTTTTTTCACTACTTAATTCATCCAAGAAATCACACAGACATACTGTTTTAATAGATATTAAAATGGTAACATTGAAATGCCCAATAGATAAAGATGATAGATTCCCTCGCTCTCGTCCAAAAAGATAATATTTGAACATGAATGTACAATATAAGCAAGGGAGGATTTCCTTTCTTTTTTTTTTTTTCTTTCATTAAGATGTCAGAGTTGTTTTACTGAAATGTTAATTCAGTAACTGGAATTGTAATGGCTTTATCAATTTAATTTCAAGCCAACATAAAAAAGCCCAACCTGATAAATGCGTTTATCGGTAGCGAAGATTTCAAAACAGCAATCTCTCTTGGAGTCCTTCCGAAGGCAATTATTCATTCTGGTGCTGTAGCCCTCCAAGGCAAATTCACCTTTCTGTTGTTTGTCTGGTGGAGATAAAAGCCAAAGTTAGAGCTTCATTTACAACAGCAAACGTAAGTGGCTCAGCAGGTTATCATTTATTCAGATTTTGTTTTCTGTTTCATGAATTTTACAAAGGACAGGGAGGTTCTTAGTGATGTGATGAAGTGATGCTTCTGGAGATACAGCTTTATTTTTGAGGAAGATGTGCACAAAAGTCCATTTTTCTCTAGGATGCCTCAGGAATTCCACAGGGGAGTGACTGCAGATGGTGGTCTTGTTTGGTAACAGCTATGTTATGATACTTGTACCTGGGGAAAGCCAAGAGCTGGAGCTCACCCGGCACACCTTCTATAAACCAGCTTCTCTTTTGGGTTCAGTGAAGGAATGGGAGAACCTGCCTGGCTCAGAACCTGCTGAGCTCCCTCCAGAAGTAACCACTTCACTCAAAAAAATAAACTTCAAACTCCTTTTGAAGCCATTGGGAAAACCTTTTCACATTCTTCCTCCCGCTCCCAGATGTGCCTCCTCTCCACGTGGTAGAAATGCAGAATGGATTTTGCTATAAATTCAGGTGTGTGTTCCAAAAGCCTTTCTCTCAGCACAGCAAACGTTTAATTAGGTAATAAAAGTACTGAGCCCCACCGCGGTTTATTATGTAGAGCCATGTGGTTGTTTTGAAGGCAGTTCTGCTTCTCAAAGGTTCTGGTTTATAGAAGTATCACTTAGAACAGGCCTGAGTAAAATGCACTGCATGTTGGGCAAGCGGCACCTCTACACTTTGAGCTCTTCAGACCTACCTCCACGACTGACTTTATGTGCTCTGGCGTGGTTTGGAGAATATGAAAAACAAACCAAAAAAAGTAGAAGTAATTTGTGTTTGCAGTTTCTGTAGATCACAGGGCAGCATTCAAGTGAAGATAGGCATCAGCAGTCGCATCTTGCTCAGGCAAACAGAAAACCGAAGCGCAGTTGCGAACGCAAGAACATGCCATGAAGTGTGAGGTTATGTTCCACGTATGAAACAGATTCATTAAAAACAAACACCAGGCAGAACAGCAGAACTACTCTAAGTATTGCTGCTGAGCAGAGCTTAGGTGCAAATTGAGCATGTGGTGTTCTTAGCTGTCAAGAAATGGAGAACATTTCTACAGCAGATAAACCAGGGAAAGTCACCACTTTGGACATAAAGAGCATCTCTTCTTCCCTCCTGTGAGAGCACAGCAACATGAGCACCAGTGGACTAAAGGCAGTCATCATGCAAATGCTCTTGCTGGTTCTCTTACATGCACATAGACACAAATCCCCTGTCCTCTCCACCTTTTCAGGAACTCTCATCCAAGCCAACTGAGTATCACACAATGAAACTATATGAAAGAATCCGGGGCACTGTTCTGTGTTCCCTTCCCTGACAGCAAGTTTTATTGTGTCTTAAGTACTAATGACACAGGACTAATATTTTATATTTGCTCAATCTTCCAGCCCTATATCAGGCACCACACAGATGCAAAATTCATGGGATCACACCAAGGCAGATATTAAAAATAATAACTTGCAATAAGTTAACTAGACCTCATTTTAATGAAATTCACTCCTGCCTTGCTATTTTATTATTCCCTCAGTTGTGACCTCAGGGAGAAGATGAAGTGGAACGCATTAATTTCTCACTCTCCCATGCTGGAGGTTTATCAAAACCCAAGAAGATAGGAGCACACAGACAGAATAAACAAACACCAGGTTCAGAAGATAAAAGCACTTGCTCAAGATAAAAATGAAGCAAATATTCAAATCTAGCCTCTTGGATTATTTCTAAGACCGTGACATGCGTGATCCCTTACGTGGCAATAGGCTTCACAGAGTGACCTCAGGTGATCTCTGTACCACTCTCAGTGAAAACACAAAGATGCTGCACTTTGCACCCAAGCAGAACACAATGCATGGCACCACCATTTGGTTGGTTTATTGTTTATACTGCCTTTATCTTATCTCTCTGAACATGCAGTTCCAGCACTAACAAAAATTACCTCTGTGCACCACCCTCTGCAATTAAACTCTTTTACTGACCACTACAGCAGCAGACTAGTCACAGCCCACTCATAGCATTGTTACTTTTGCTTCTAACTGTGCAATAAACCCCTGGTTGAAGTCCAGTGTACCATGCTTAAAACGCTGACCATGAGGAAGTCTGGAGACAGCAAAACACTTCACAGCCCCAGCCTAGAGCCCATTACAGTGGAGAGAAAGGTTCTCGTGTGCATTCGCACTCCTTGTGGCTGCAAGCCAGAGATAAGAGCTAGGATGTCCTCAGAAATGGCTCCAGAGATGCTGCATGGTAGGACGGAGGTCAGTTATAGCTCCTCTGCATGCTCTGCTTATGACAAGCAACCACAGAGCACGAGGGGCTGGAAGAGACATCCAGAGACCAAGTCCAAGCCCCTGCAAAGCAGGACCACTTAGGGCAGGTCACACAGGAACATCTCCAGATGGGTTTTGAAGATCTCTAAAGAAGACTCCACGATCTCTCCAGGCAGCCTCTCTTCCAGTGGTCCACAAATCACTGCTGCTACTGCAGAATACACCAGGCAGGACTTGAGACCAAACTGTGTCAGTGGGGAGCAAGCTGCCTCCTGGAGCTCTGTGGCCAGGGTCAGCAGCCAGTGCGCGCCTGAAGGCAGGGCCAGCTCCTGATCATCTCAGCTTCATGGAATGGCAAAGGCTTGCAGAGAACTGAGTGTGTTGGCAGAGTTGGGCTCTCAGTGTAATGCTGCCCTGTGAGGTTAGTGCTGCAGTGACTTTGGTGAAGCTTCACATTCAGAACTATACAAGAGATCAGAAATATTTTCTGGGGACCGCACTTCAGAAAGAGTTAAACAATTTCTGATGCTCACAAACTGTGAAGACCTAAAACTAGATACAGTTGGTTTCATATTTATATCAGACAGTTGTTTCAGGAGGCTTGAAAACAGCTTCTGAAGAGCACATCTGCACTACAGAGATTTCACTTTCGTTTTGAAGCCCCAAATCAGAGCTGAAGCTTTGCTTCTGCAGGAATCCAGCAGCATATCTAGAAGGAGCTAGGGAGGGACATGCAGATGGAACACACTTCTCTGAAGAACAATTTTGCTGCCCTTTTTTTTCTCCAGAGGGGATTTTGCAATTCAGCAAGTGGCAATTAAGCCACCCCAGAACAACACTGAACAGAACTGCAAAAAGCACAATACTAACAGTCTTCATCTCTTTGCTCTCATCTCCTCATCCTCCTCCCTTATCCCCATAGCTGGCACACAGCAGTAAAATTAGTCTGGATCTGTTTTGCAGCAGGAATGTGAAAAGCCAGCACCACAGAACAGTCATTTTTCTCTTTGTTTCTTTTAAGCCAAAACTACTGCATAGATAGTTGAGAGAAATAATTGTAGGGTGCTGTGTTTAAAATAGAGAAAAGACAAACCTTAAAAAATTCAAGAACCACTTTAAACCTTTTTCTTACAAGTCAACTTCATCCTAAAAACTGTGAAACACTTTTAACAACAGAAAGAGAACCAATATTATACTGGGGGGAAAAAAGAGTCTCAAGGGAAACTGAGCAGAAGTGTCTGTAAGTAACCTTTCACAACTGAGTCCATGGGAACTTTTGGAACAAAGAAGGGGAAACCTTCAACAGGGTCTTGAAATGATTGGGTTGTAAACTCCAGGCCTAGGGCAATGTACCCATATTATTAGCACATGTAAAAGGAATTAGTGAGCTCTGAAGGAGAGAGAGGACTCTGGTGGTAGAAAGCACAGAAGGTACAGAGGCAAACAAGAGAGTTTCAGAGAGTGATATTCATAAATGCTATCAGAATTCAGAATTTAACTCTCCTTCTCTTGAAATTAGGAGCCTGTAAGATCTTATGGTTTCCATGGTTTCATGGTAAACATAGTTCCACTTACTTTCCAGATGCAGGATGTCTGCTTGCTAAAAATAGGACCTGTCAGTACCTCCAAAATGGTAATTTCTTTCCCAGTTCTTGGAACAATCCTTTCTGAACTTACCTACAGGAGTTCTTCTATTTTAGATAGCAGATCTGAAATGGAATTGATTTATTTTCCCTTCTTTAATCCAGTCCTCTGAATATTTTGATTTTTTTGTTCGCCAAGGGATGGGCGCGACCATTCGCCAAGGGAAGGATGCAGCTAAGCAGACTATTTAGTGCACCAGATAGCCTATGTTCAGTTTGACTACACTTAACAGTTACTTTTAATTAACACCCTATTAATGTCAAGCATGCCTTTCAAGGTCTGAATTCAACATCCTCACAGCAGAGGATTCATGACTCGTCAGGTTGATGCCTTTGCCATCACCTTGCTAAAATGAAGTCCTATTGAACGTTCACAGATCCTGCAGATTTTGGGTATGGATTTTGTCAGCAGTCTCAACTAAACAAGGATTTTTTGCCACTCCTGTGTTCAGAAAGGGAAGACCCACAGAAGGATGTCAGTAGCTAAAAGCAAAACACTAGCTCAGCAGTTTTCCATCTGGTTTGTGTATCTTCTCACCTCTGGGAGAAATCTGTGAGCTCAGCATAAGGCAGAAGTTCCAGTAGCCAGGCTAGGCAAGTCACTGCACAGACCTGCAAATGCAAGCCCCCTCCCATAGCACTGCTCAGCCACCAGGCTCTTAAAAACACTACAAAAGATTCTCTTCTGCACAAACAGAAGTTGTAATCCACTGGTCTGGCCATCTATATCTCCTTAGTGAGAGAAGTAAGAAGTGTTCATACCAATGTTTTTAAAAGTTAACTGAATTCAGACCTTTCTAAAAGTGTCTGAATTAGCCTCCTCTTCACTAGCACACTGCCAGCAGGCAGGCAGGGTGTGGTAGTTTTACAGCTCTGGCTTAATTTGAAGTTATAAATACAGAAGTATATGGGATACAGAAGGACAACAGTAAACAAGTCTAAACAATTCCATTTGTCTGCTGTGTGCACTCTTCTCTCCTCATTCTCACCTCTTGCTCATCTGCACTGCCCTTGGCTGAGTTAGTTAATGCCTCTCTGGGTTCTTCTCTCTGGGGTGCAGGGAAGAAGGAGGTGGTGGTGGTTGGCCCCTTCAGGGCTTTGTCCAGGGGCCTTGTTGAATGTGGTTGGCCTGGGCACACCTCTGCAGCCTGCCCAGGTCCCTCTGGGTGCATCCCTGCCCTCTAGCAAGTGGACCACACAGCTTGGTGCCACCTGCAGACTTGCTGTCTTGCTAAACATGTAGCTGATATCTCCAGCAGGCTAAGACAGAAGGACTTACAACATTGTGGAGCAAGAAGCAGTAAAGTTGTGCATTCGTTTATGAAGCAACAAGTGAACTTCCCCTCTGCATGTGCAGGTCGAGCCACACCACCTGGGTGCTGGTGTTCACAGGAATGTGCAAACAAGTACCCAGCTCAGTGTGCAAGAGAATGGGAGTAAAGGGCCATGGAAGGTTTATGAAGGACAACAGACTATGAAAATGAGGGTCAGGCAAGCTTCTAGAAATTCAAGCTAGCTCTGACGCTTCACCATGCTTCTCTGCATGCTGGCACAGATACTGCAGCACCAGCACAAACATACACCTACATCCTCTAGCACCCACTTCTGGCACCTAATTGGATCAAATCTTTAAGCCCTGTTTCTCCATCCACTCAATGTATCATTCACTGATTAGGGAAGAAAAAATGTAGGTGATTCACTGAGACCTGTCTGTATTGCATGGGTAAATAACACTGTTCACTATCCAATGCTGCACCAAAAGGAGGAGGAGGAAATGGGAGCAAGAGGTTCATCAGCCTGCAGGCACCAGTACTGTTAAAAGGATGCTTGGAAACCCTTTGGTGAACACACAGAGACACTCACTGTATTCCCACAGGCTTTAGTCTGCACTCTGCTTTCCTGAATTAGGGCTCACACTTTTCACCATTCACATATACATTTATTTTGGAACTCTTCCCTATGTGAGTTTGTGAGACTTCACTTCCACACTCCCTGCTTTCCCAGTGTAAAAGGGAGAAAGAAAGATGACTCAGAAGTGTTTTGGAAACAAGGAATCCACAGAAGCTGTGATGGTTTGGAGTTACCCATCCCTGACAATGAAATCACCCAGACTAGGCTCAGCCAGCTGGAAGTTAAGGACTGAAGCTTTGTATTCACAGCTTAGCACGATATACAAGCAGATATTTACACAATAGACATGAATAGTTATAGCTACATACAGAAATATCCAAGTTAAAAGTAATACAGAAACACAATTCCCCTCCCAGAAATCAGAGTCCCCAGGAGGGGCTCCCGACCACCCTTCCACCTTCTATCTACCTCTCTACCTTATCCCAGGTCATGCAAGGTGAGTTTGGAAGATCATCAGGGGAGGTTAGTGAGTGATGAGTTGGCTTAACAGCAGAAGCTAGGGAGCAGACACCCTGACTGCAACAGTAACTCTCTGTGTTATCTATGTTTGTGTCCTTGTTTTTATCCATCTCAGCAAGCCTATGAGTGCAGCAGACATCACCACTGTTTGCTTTTCACAGCCTATAATCTAATTTTTTTCATTAAAATATTCCAATTAGCCTCAAACCAGCACAGAAGCTAACAAAAATAACCTCTCATTTAGCATTCAGTTACATTTACCCTGATATTTAGGCATGAGAATCAATCCCTGGCCAACAAAACACACACCAAAGCAGACACAGTGCCCTTCACAGATTATTCACCTACATTTTTAGGTGAGTAATCACCTCTTTTAAAACATCCACAAGACAAAACAAGGCAAGCAGGACCTGGAGCTGCTGCTGCCTCCCTGCA
Organism: Semnornis frantzii; assembly: GCA_013399775.1. Classification (NCBI taxonomy): domain Eukaryota; kingdom Metazoa; phylum Chordata; class Aves; order Piciformes; family Ramphastidae; genus Semnornis; species Semnornis frantzii. The sequence goes on from VWYK01074177.1 coordinate 19,493, forward strand.
TTATGTTCCACAGCCCAGGCACCAGCACTCCATTAGGCACGAAAAGCGACGCAGGAAGCAGGGCTGAGCACATATGGAATCTCTGTCTCTCTTCAAACTGGCTTTACATCAACGAGAGGGAATTTTCCTGTTGTGTAAATCAGCCCTGTCAGAAATCAGGGCCCAGCTGATACAAAACATCTGCAGGCACTGCACAGGCCACAGCAGAGCAGCACCATTTAGGCAGATGCCATCCCAACCGTTCAGGAGCTGGCAGCGATCAGCACAAAGCCACCAACTGCACGCCTCAGCCCTGTTCTACACTTGGTAAGAACACAGAGATCTTTACATGGTCCAGATTATCTGGTACAGCATCAAAGGCCACAGCAAAACAAGAGCCCCGACACTGGGACCATAATAGTGGGAGTGAAGTGACTCAGATCTCAGGGCTGCCTCATCCATGCTGACAATCCACAGCTAAACATCCTGAAAACCAGCAGCACACACTTTCGACTACCAGGACAGCTCCATTTCAGCAGCAAACCAGTTTGCCATGGAACCAGAGCAGCTGCTGGTGTGCAGTTTCCTCGCAGTTCCCAGCAGCTACCTCTCTACTGCAGCAGGCACTTTTCCTACTGCAGCAGCAGAAGGTTGAAGCCAGCATCTCTGATCAGTCCAGAAAAAAGCTTCTTCCTTCAGAGGCAGGTTCTCTGGAATGACTGTTAGCCACCCCACAGCTGCAGGACCAAACAATCCCTCCATCATGCACTAGTTTTCCCCACACTAGTAGCACCAATTGCATGGTGGTCTGGCAGAAATTCATAGATTCACAGAATGGTTTGGGTTGGAAGGGACCTCAAAGATCACCTAATTCCAATCACCCTGGCATTGGCAGGGACAGCTTCCACTAAACCAGGTTGTTCAAGGCCTCATCCAACCTGGCTTTGAACACCACCAAGGATGAGGCATCCACGACCTCCCCGGGCAGCCTGTTCCAGTGTCTCACACCCTCATGGTAAATGTATTGCCTCATTTTTATTTTCTCAGAACATAGGCTATTTAGAAACACAGAACTCCACCATGCATTTCTTTGGCTAACCTTTTCCTGGCCAGAACCACCTTTATAGAACTCTGAAGGCATAATTGCTAGAGGGTGTTTGAAAACTAAAACTCTACTTTGACAGAAGGAACATTTCCTGTCCAGTACATCAACTGACCACCAGCACATCAGACCCAGCAGTCAGCTGCTACTGGTGCACAAAGTAGCTTTAGAAGTAACTTAGCCTTTTCTCATCAGTTTCCTCTGCTTTAGAACATAAGCACAGCACTCTCAGATTCCAAAGAATATTTCCATGTTTTTAAAATTCCTAGCATTAAGGATCCACTATTCATAAGCTCACAGATGTCAGAGGTTGGAAGGGACCCAAAGAGCTCATCCAGTCCAACCCCCCTGCCAGAGCAGGACCAGACACTGTAGCTCAGGTCACACAGGAACACATTCAGATGGGTCCTGAAAATCTCCAGAGAAGGAGACTCCACAACCTCTCTGGGGACCCTGTTCCAGTGCTCCACGACCCTCACAGTAAAGCTGCTCTTCCTCATGTTGAGGTGGAACCTCCTGTGCTGTAGTTTATATCCATTGCTCCTTGTCCTATCACATGGTTCAAGTGAGAAGAGTCTGGCCCCTCCCTCCCGACCCCCAGCCCTCATATAGTTATAAACATTTATTAGATCCTCTCTAAGCCTTCTCTTCAGCAGACCAAAAAGCCCCAGGATGCTCACAGGGTACATGCTGCAGCCCCTTGATCATCTTTGTAGCCCTCTGTTGGACTCTTTCAAGTGGATCCCTGTCCCTCCACAACTGAAGGCAATACTGAGGTGAGCTCTCACCAGGGCAGAGCAGAGGGGCAGGAGAACCTCCCTCGATCTGCTGAGGACACTCTTTTGAATGCACCACTCTCAAAACAATTGCATTTGCTTCCTTCAGATGAACTTAGATTTGCACCTTTGCACCCCACTAAAGCTTTCACATTCTTCTGTCTATTAAAAGATCACTTTTATGGTTTACCATCATTGCTGTCGTTACCTTTGTCGCTCCCATAGTAGTAGAAGACTGTCCTGCTGATAACGCACCACCGCTTCTGCCACTCGAAGCCGAGGAAGCTGTGCTCTGCAACAAACAGCACCTGAGTTACAGCACTTCCTCTTGAGCACAAACACACTGCTGCTTGTCAGGGGCGAGGTGAGAGGGAGGAGATAGGAAGAGCACCAAAGAAAGGTAACAAAACCTGGGAACGGAGAAGAGAAATGCATGGCATGGAGAAGGACATCTGAAATAAAAATTGGTGGTGAGAAAACAAATGGGAACTTGAATTCGCATCAAGAGAGAAGTGAGGTGTAACATTAAATATAAGGAAATAATGAACAACTTCCTAAATATTTCCTAGAGTTATTGCAGCATTAAGTGGGTATTAAAGTGACAATATAAGATTTATTGAATCAGGATAAATATTGACTGAATCAAAGCCGAGATCAATATTTGCCCTCTTGGAGGAAAATAAATCTCAATGCTCACTGGAACATGAAGTCAACATATTGCACTTTTACATACATTCCTAATGTTTTCTACAAAAATATCCAGAACTCTCTGCATTATGCCTGGCAGAGGACTCTTCACCACATGACCTTTTTTCAGTCGATAAAGGAATAGGATTTGCTCCTAACACCACAGCAGCGATCATAGAATCACAGAATGGCAAGGTTGGAAGGGACCTCAAAGCTCAACCAGTTCCAATCCCCTGCCATAGGCAGGGACACCTCCCACTAGTACAGGTCACTCAAGGACTCATCCAACCTGGCCTTGAACACCTCCAGGGAGGTTGTGGAGCACAGAAGATCAAAGATCACATTGGGTGATTCTGTGCTCCACAACCTCCCTGGGCAACCTGTGCCAGTGTCTCACCACCCTCACTGCAAACAACTTCCTCCTAACATCCACTTTCAATCTCCCCTCTGACACTTCAAACCCATTCCCCTTGTCCTGGCATTACAAGAACTTGTCAATAGTCCCTCCCCAGCCTTCCTGCAGCCCCCTTCGGATCCTGGAAGGCCACTCCAAGCTCTCCCGGAAGTCTTTTCTTCTCCAGGCTGCAGAGCCCCAACTCTCTCAGCCTGTCCTCACAGCAGAGCTGCTGCAGCCCTCTCACCATCTTGGTGGCCTCCTCTGGACCCACTCCAACACTTCCATGTCCTTCCTGTGCTGGGGGCTCCAGAACTGCACCCAGGACTGCAGCTGGGGTCTGAGGAGAGCAGAGCCAAGGGGCACAATCCCCTCCCTTGCCCTGCTGCCCACACTGCTCTTGCTGCAGCCCAGCACACAGTTGCTGTCTGGGCTGCACTCACACTGCAGCCTCATCTTGAGTTTTTCATCACCCCAGACCCCCAGGACCTGTTCCTCAGGGCTGCTCTCAGCCATTCCCCACCCAGCCTGGATCTGTGCTTGGGATTGTGCCTACCCAGGGGCAGGACCTTGCACTTGGCATTGTTGAATGTCATGAGGTTGGCCTGGGCACAGCTCTGCAGCCAGTCCAGGTCCCTCTGGATGGATCCCTGCCCTTACTCCATCCTGTTTATCACTCCTGCACAAAGGTATTTGTGTATGCAGCATCAAATAAGGGCACACAGACTTCCCAGGTCTAAGTGTCCACAGGGACTTACCTTTCCTGCGCTTTTCCAGGTACCCAGCCTTCAGAACAAACTGCAGATCCTGAGCTGCAACAGGACCAAACCGATTCCCTGAGAGAAGAATAAAGCCTGTAAAGCAGTGGACTTTTCATAAAAACCTAGCACTTCCCAAAAAATGAGTGACACTAATGAATTTATGGATTTTACAGTCTCAATAGGCATGACCTACTGGGAAAAAGAATTCTACAAACTGCTATGGCAGATTGTTTTAAGTACAAATACCCTCTAAATATAAATGTCAGTGCTGTGTAGCAGGCTCTGCAAGGCTCAGAAGGTAAAAAATAAGTACTTAAAGAATCTACAGCAACTTAGAAACCAGCAGTTTGTGCTCTGAACACAGTCTGCAAAGAGACCTGGACAATGAGCATGGCAAGTTTCCAAAATGCAAACAAACCCAAGCACCACAATTGATACAAATCAGGACTGTGGGTTTCATTATCAGCTTCATACAAAAACATCTTTAAACAAAATACAAGCTGTGGACTCTTTCTCAGACCATCAACAAAAGAAAAAACAACAGGAAATCAGATGAAGAGATGCTAAAAAGTGATGCTTAGACTGTAGATGGACACTGCCTGGTGTGCAGTCTGACACTGAGGCACTGCCCAGAGAATCTACAAGGCCAAACAGATCAAAGGAAATAAAAGCAAACCTACAAAGCTGCTGATCTACAGATACTCATTTTATCTTTTGTAGAGCATGGTTCCACCTGCAAAATGGTATGCTCCAGGGCACTTTTTCTTCTCCAACTGCTAATCCATAGCTAGAAGCATGGGGCTTAAGTCAAGGTAGGGTCATCTGGTCAACTACAGGTTAAAAATTGCATCTTCCTGTCTGCATCCTTCCTCCCCTAAAGCAGTCGATAAAGAAATAGGATTTGCTTCTAACACTACAGGAGTGATCTTAGAACAGTAAGGTTGGAAGGGACCTCAAAGGTCAGCCAGATCAGCCACAACAGAATTGTGATTTTTAAATGGAACTCCTTGTATTAGGAACAGGAGTACACTGGATGTGTCTAATAATGAACATAGATATATAAATGTCATAATGTTTTCCACAAGCAAAACAGCAGAACTAATTCTGTTGCTGTGCTGCAGATTTTTTAATGAAGTGCGTGTGAGCAGCACAGTGAAGCTCCTACCACTTTTTGTCATCAAATATTCATAGGAATCACTCTAGGTAGACAGCAAGTTTACAAGGCAGCAATAATTCATCCAAACATATGCAATCTCATTGACTTCTACCAACAGAAACACACCAAAAAGGACTGGTCTCAACAGACAGCCCCTCTAAGCCGTGCAGTCTGACTCTGAACCAAGAACACTGCCTCTGGAAAATGATGCCAGCTTCCTGGAGTTGTAGGTTTTCCCTTAAAACAGAAACTTCTTCTGTCGGTGCCCACAAATTAAGGGGTTATGGTGGTCTTGAATTTAAGTATGGAGTACATTTGTGAGAGGAAAAGGACAGGGGCAAAAAAAAAACCCCACATGAACATGCAAAGAATGTTTAAAGTATGCAAACACTCCAAGTGAGAACACAGTCCCTAAGCAAACAGCTGGCTCTTTTGACAACAACACGTTTTGTTGGATGCCACAAGGTAGTGGGTAGAGGTTTCCATACATTGAGATTTTCACTGAATTTTTTAATTGGTGCTATTTTTAAAGGTCAGGAGTCCAGCAGCTGTTCCTTCAGTGTCTGTGGAGCTCCTCACGCTGGGGTTTATTTGTTAAGAGCAGAGTCGGTGTCCGCACGAGGAGGCCTTACCGAGTGCTGCAGCTGCCCCTCTGGCTCAATCATTTGCTCTCTGCACAACAATAATGAGACTTTAACAGGGAGATACTCACTGGTTGGTATTTATTAAGTTTAATAGTCACTTAATAAGATGATCTAACGACGATAGTGAGTGGGGGAGGAGCAAAGTTTTGCAAATGTACTCAGTGTGCTGCTTTCTGCTGGTCATTGGGAGGCATCAGTGTGCAACACTTAAGAGTTTACCTCATCCAGTAGGGCTCATTTTAGAGCTGTATCCCCACAGATGTGGAAGCCATAAAACCTAAATAAACAAACAGACAAAGCCACTTCACTCATATTTTTTTAATTTAAGAATTTCAACCGCTATTTGGATCTAATTTTACACACTATTGTTCGCCTCTGTTTGGGTTGTGATGAGTACACTTGGCGCGTGAAGACTCAAGTCAAAGGGGAGATACAGCCCCAGAGAGGCCCATGCTTTGTAGGCTCCTCATTGTTCTGCCTGTAGCTGGAGACCCATCTGAACTGACTACTACAAAGTCAAAATTCCATTCCCAACCTTGCTAATTCTGCTGAGACAAGTCAGGATACAGCATTTTCTGAAACTGCATTTGGTTTGCACAGAGCACTGAAGGGTTGTGAGAAAAGAAGCTGCATTAAAAAAAAAGGGAGGGGGTGGGAGGAAGGCAGTTTTCCATGCTCTGATGACACTGCAGGAAAAAGTCCTTCTGCTACCCTCAACCTTCTTTTTTCTGTTCTGCAAAGCATCTGAAGCAGTAACCCCAAGAAGCAAGCAGCAGCAGCTGCCATCCCCACCACCATGCATGATCTGCAGGTAGCTGAGGCAGAGGCAGACCATGTGCATATTATCATCCTTCTGTTAGAGAAGCCTGGGAACCAAAAAACAGAATGGAACTTTAGTGGAAGGGCAGGGGGAACAGACCAAATGGTGATCTCCCAAGACACATACAGCTGCATGTGAAAGGAGCAGCATAAATCTGACAAAATTCCTTCTTTCATTGCCCTCTGCCTCCAGAAGGAAGGGGAGGGAGAATAAGTAGCATGGAAAGTATAAAGGAAAAGGAAAGAATCACCTTCTCAGATTCTCATTAACTGCAGGTGTTGTGCATATGTGGCACAAACAAATGCACTCTCTCTTTTGCAACAGAAATAATGAGGGCAAGAAAGCAGAGTGAATGAGAACTTCCTCACAGCTACTGCCTAAGGTCAGCCTGGAAGACTTCTAAACTCTGACACCTTTCTACTTCCCTGGTTTTTTTTCTCATTGCTTTACTCTCTTGTCCACATTTCAAACAGGCTTTAGAGTGAACTGCAATCCCTGGATGGAAGAACTCCCAGCTGAAAGTTTGGATTTGCATAGCAGGTTGCCTTGCACAGTAGCTGTCAAACAAAATGTTGCTTCCCCATCCATTTGAAATAGATCAGGCTTGGCACAAATATTGGGGGGGAAAAAAAGTGTCACTGAAGTAGAGCTTTGTTTACATCACACTAGCAGCTGAGATCAAAGACTCATTAGTTGACTGCCACTTGGGATTCTGACTAAGGCACAGCCTTCTATAGCTATTTAACAGAGACACTGCTAGGAGAGCAAGCACTGCTGTATGTTTCATAAAGAAGTGTGCAGAAAATGAAGCAACTTGTTTCAAATCAAACAGCCCTTTAGAGTTTGGAGATCTGAATTCCCAAACACCATACTCTCATGCACATCCAAGCATCTCCTCAGGACAAGCAGTATTTTCCCTTTCCCTCCTGGATGCCAGTGAAACGGCCTCAGCTTTATCTTCCATCAGTTCCAGTGGAGATTGTCCACATGAGATGCAATGCAGAGCTGCAAAATAGCACCTGCTGGTATTCACTTTCTTAGTGTCTCATGTTTGTTCTCAGACACTTATGGTCAAGCTGACAACCAGATCAGAGCAAAATTTCTCTCCAAAAACAATCGGACCAGCAGAGACCATCATCATCACCATCATCCTCCTGCCTACTTGCTACACTTAGAACCATAGAATGGTTTAGGTTGGGAGGCATCTCAGAGCTCATCCAGTTCCAACCCCACCAGAACAGGTCACTCAAAGCCTCGTCCAACCTGGTCCTGAACACCTCCAGCACTGACTCCTGAGGGAGCCACTTGGCACTGGTCTGCAGGTGGACATTGTGCCCTTGATCACCACTCTCTGCATGCCACCACCCAGCCAGTTCCTTATCCACTGGTCAGGTCTATTTACAGATATGCCTCAAAGATTTAAAAATGAAGTCATCCAAAGCCTGTAGTCTTCCTCAGTGTCTCTCTTAGTAGCCTGGAGTGTTAAACATCAGAGTGAAGTGGTGCTGGGAGTCAGGTTTTACATACCCCAGTACACTGCTGTGCAAGTGTACAGGTTGGGAAGGGCACAACCATTGCTTCTCTGTAGCTTCTTTCCAGACCTCATGTCTACTCATTGCCCTGACAATCAGGCAAGCACAGAGTTAAGGACATTAAAAAGAAAAGTCTCCTTTATATTCCCAAGTTTCCACTGCACCAATAATGTCCTGAACCTTATTCTTTTGATGTGAAAAGCAGGTTAATGCTATCCAATATTGGGGGGTATTAACATCTTGCATCCCAAATACACACCATAAAATATACAGAGGGAAGTCCATCTGCTTAACATTAAAGGTTCTCCTTCTTCCTTGACCACCCACTCACAAACGAATCTCCCACAATAATTTCTCTTCCTCTCGTGGTGGGAATCACTCCAGTGTATTCCAAACTAAAATCTGCAATCCATGTTCCACAGGCATATTCCCAGACTGAGGTGTACAAAGGCCATGAAGACCAGACCAAAATATTTCTGAGGCCTAAGCCTTTGAGCTTTAGGGAAAAGTAAATTACACACACACTGCACCAGGTTCTTCCTCCTGGTTCTAGGCACTCTCGTGCCAAGTGAGCAGCTGGCAGTTATTATAATGCTATTGCTGCCAGGCTAAAAATTCCTCCGGTGAGAAGAAAATGAAATGCTCTCACTCAAGCATAAAGAGAGCTCTTCTACCAGTCATGCTCTGACTTCAGACAAACAGGAGTATTATTAACAGAGGTGTATTAGTGTCCACATTGCACTGCACGAGTCCAGCGTATCCTGTGACCTCAGAAAGACTTCAGACTTACAGCACAGCTGCGATCTGTGCAGCTTGGTAACAAGGCAGCCAAAAGCATGAGTGATGTCATTCTGCACCCTGCTGCAACGATGGATTTGGCCCATTGCTTCAAAACAGTTTGATCAGTGTCACTGCACATGATAGAGCATTGAGTTCAACTCCAACGCAGGGCATTTGGGTTTTTGGAGGACCCAGAGGCATTAAAATTTCCTTCTGTGCACACAAAAAGGAAAAAAGAAACCAAAGCAAGTTGTGTTATTCCGCAACGTGCACCAACAGGACTTTTGTTTCTTCAATGTGGGCTAAGGGATACATAAAGCAAGGAGTAATTAGAGGTCAATGCATTCTAAAGAGGTGCTTAGCATGCTTATGGGGAGTTAAGCAGGCGAAGTGGAGATAAGTGTAATTCGGGAGCAGCTAAGTGGTTGATTACAGCTTGCATTGCTAGTCGAGGACTAGCTTTAACTCCCGTAATGATAAAGACCTCTTGCTCAAAGAAGAATTCATTGTTCTTCAGGTCTTGTGAAAGGACACCGCTAGAACAAAAATGTTACCTCGATTATATGGAGAAAACAGGATTTTTTCTATCTCCATTTAAAAAAAAGGGGGGGGGGCTATTATTGAATATTATTTTTCTGCTTCCTTCTTACTACACTGAAAACCCATTTAGTAAAGAAAAAAGAAACTGAAATCCATTCTTGTTTCAATTATTCTTAGTAAAAACTTTGACATCAGCTAGAAAAGACAGAAGAATGCTGCCAGTATGAGAATTTCTCTGGCAATCTAAGTATGGAACTGGATGTTCCTCTAAAAAGTAGGAGTTGCTACTTCAAGTACTGAAATATCCTTCAGAATGCAGAAAATAGAGGGGGTTGTGCTCCAGCTCAGGGCTTTCCTGACATCTTTTAGGCTGCAATTCCAAACTGGCAAAGGCTTTCTGCAAATATTTGTGTTAAAGTTGAGCAAAAGAGGAGTAATGTTTTTAGCAACACAAAAAGTCCTTTCATCTCCTTTTCTTTCCCTCCCACCCTCCTTCTCACACACTTCTAAAACTCTTCCTATCTGTCCATTTCATTCTGATCTAGAAATAAAGCATTTATGTATTTTAAATAGCTGCTGCAGAGGGATTCAATTATCTTTGGATTTGTACATAGCAGCACACTGGGGTCACATCTGTTGCACAAGCACTCTGAATCTAGGCTAAAGAGGAGATCTTTTCTTTCACATGTGAATCTTCACCCTGGTTTTTTTTTTTTCTCTAAAAAACAAAGATTAATGTATATGGACCTTTCTAAAATTATTTTTTTAAATAAAATAAAATTCCTAAAGCCTTCTGATTAAGGAAAAGTTCTAAGTAGGAAGATCCCATAAACTCTAATGAGCATCACTTCCACAGAGGCTACTCCAGTACCTTGCAGATGTAGCAGCCTAATAGCTCTGAATTAGTTTCACATGCAAGAATCACAACATAAATGTTAAGTGAAAGGCCTTTTTATTCAGGGAAATAAAGTGAAAATGTTTAGCTTGTGAAACAGTGGTTCTAGAAAAGTTTGCATTTTGGTCTTCAAAGTGCTTGTTCCAAACACTGCCTAGTGCAGGAGGTTTGTCTCTGGAGCCATCTCAGCACTCAGACTGTGCTCTCTAACCCTTTGCAAGAATCTCCACAGAGTAGCTTGCCTTGATATGTGCCTTTAAGAAAAGCCAGCAGTGTGTCTTACTCAAGAACACTCGAAGCACTCTCATCTGTTTCCACTTTTAATTTGGGATGTGGAGTTTGGGTTACTGATGCTAATACTACACCCTCAGAGGCCTAAGTGCTGCGCCTGTCTTCATGCCTCCTCCCCTGGGGAAGCAGTGGTGTGAGCATCTCTGCTCCTTCCGACAGCCTCAGCAGAGGGCAGAGCCAGGCAGCCACCAGAACTTTGTAATATATTCTTCACACAAATATTTCACTATTTCAAGCAGCATGCTTGAGATCTGTCACATTGCCATGTTCATTTAGGCTCTAATTTCATTAAATAACTGCATTTTTAATTAAAAAAACCCAAAATCTCTTACACCTGTGTCTTCTCCATCTTCAGCTGATTTCTGCGCTGTTAGTACTTGTACTTCATTTCATAGAATGGTTTGGGTTGGAAGGCATCTTAGAGATCATCTTGTTCCAAGCCTCCTGCCATGGCAGGGGCACCTTCTCCTAGATCAGGCTGCTCAAAGCCCCATCCAGCCTGGCCTTGAAGGCTTCAAGGGATGGGACATACACAACCTCTCTGGGCCATCTATTCTATCAGCACCACCATAGTGAAGAATTTCTTCCTTACATCTAGCATAAGTCTACCCTCATTCAGTTTAAAGCTGTCACCCCTTGTCCTACCTCACATGTCCTTGTAAAAGTTCCTTCTTCAGCTTTCCTGTAGGCTCCCTTTAAGTAAAAGGTTACTACAAGGTTTTCCTAGAGCCTTGTCTTCTCCAGGCTGAACAACCCTCAGCTCTCTCAGCTTGTCTTCACCCCTTCAACCCTCTGATAATCTTCATGGCCCTTCTTTGGACTGAGCCCAGCAGGTCCATGTTCATCTTACAGTGGGGCTCCAGACCTGAACACAGTACTTCGGGTGGGGGTCTCACAAGAGCAAAGCAGAAGAGCAGAACTACCTCCCTCAACCTGCTGGTCAGACTCCTTTTGATGCAGCCAAGGACACAGTTGCCAGAGCTGCAAACATACATTGCCAGGTCGTGTTCAGCTTCTCACCAGCTGACCCCCCCAGGTCCTTTTCCTCAGAGCTGCTCCCAAGCCATTCTCCAGAGAGCCTGCACAGTGGAACACCACTCAGCCCTGGACTCCACCTGGACATCAAGCCACAGACTGCAGCTCTTCCAGTGCAACCACCCAGACAACCCTCTGCTCACTGAGCACTCCATCCATCCAAGCCACAGGTCTCCAAGTTAGAGACAGACATACCATGCAGGACAGTGTCAAGTGCTCTGCACAAGTCCAGCAAGTCTTTGAGAAATACTTTTTTTTTTTTTGTTTTAATAAATTACAAGAGTCAGCCAGTCTGACTCCATTCACCAAGCTCCAGCCTCTCTGAATTACCCTGGGTAATGCATTCCTCACCCAAACTTAGCTTTGAATTTATAAGCCAATATTGTCCTGCCTTATGCATTCTCCTGCTGGCTTTGAAAGCCAACCTATTGTTACCTTCTGCATATCTTTGTAACAGAGAGAGGAATTCCTGGGCTTCACCTCTTGCTCCAGTCTGAGTTCCACATAGGTAGCTATTAAAATTTCACAAATGATGCCTACAGCATGTGGCTGAGAGCAGACAGCATCCTCCAGGGTTATAAAAGAGGCCACTGCATGTTTCACAGGAGCAGCCTTCCCCCTTCTGCTCTTTCTCAAAGATTCTGCGGCAAGCAGACAGAAAGAGGATACAGCAGCAAGAAAATGTCTCTTGTACTGCTCACACCACTGTGAAGTAAGGCACAGAAATGTAAGCTTTGCTTATATCTCTCCATAGACCACTGAAGTTTAATCACTCCTGCATGAGACAGAAAGGCTTCAGTCACTCAGAAAAGTGTATCAGTTGTAGAGACTGACAACACAAATCCTGCCTGTGCAAGCAGCTCAGCTGCCTACTGTGCTGTGAGAAGCAAAGCCTGCAGGAAAAGACCAAGACAAGCTCAATGGCTCTGCACTGCAGACAGAGGCGAGTCAGGGCAGACCAGCGTGGATCAATTAGAGGTACTGGAAATTCTCATGAAATGATGTAGGCAAGCTGAAATTTCCCAGCATCAACTCACAGACAGGCACACACAACCCATTTTGATTAGAAACTGTAAGTAAAGACCCAGACTATCAAGATGATAGCTGCACCACAGAAGGTGCTGTTAGCTAATCAAAGGGAATTAAAAGGCCAAGAATAAAGAGTCCCCAGCTGGAGCATGAGCAGCACGACGTCGAGCTGCATATGGACAGCATCTTTAACCACACTGTGTCTCCCCTATTCCCAGATGGCTAACAGGAACAGAAGGTCTATAGGTTTACCAAACAGCAAGCTAAAAGCTCACATCTAATATGTTCAGGTAAAAACCACCAATTTTCAGTTTAGCATCTAGAAAAGGTGATACCACAGCACAGCTGTACACAGCTGCTCTCTTTAAACAGCCACCTAGGAAGCACAGCAATCCTTTGGGAATAACCACACACCACAGCACCTTCAGAAAAACTTGGGCTGGTCAGAAGATTCCTATTACTGCCTTGATTTTGTCATGTTTTCAGTTACTAAAAATTTAATCTATGGGCAACTGGCACATTCTGTTAGGAAAAAAGCCTACACTGAGGCTAAGGATGACAATTGCTTACCTCAATGTGAGGAAGATTTAAGGTGCTTTAGCAGAAAAGCCACCAAATGGCATTTCTTGCAAAGCTAAACAAGGCATTTTTTCAAATCACACTTGAACAGCAGTAGGACATGTTGCTTTAGTTTCAGCATCCTGGTAATCCAAGTGCTTATTACTTAGGATTTTGACAGAGCTATGCTCATCTGAATTCTGTGGTAATAGCACACAAGCCAGATCCTTCACAAACCAATCTGCCATTAAACAGAAGGGGTACACATTTTCTTCCTCTTCATTTTCCTTTTTTTTCTTTTGCCCTGCTTCCTCTCCTAAATAAGTTCTATTGTGTAGATGTCCTTTCCTAAACTGTTGTGCTCCTAGTTAGACCCCATTTTTAAAAATTGTATGTGTACATATACACACCACAGAATCACAGACTGTCAGGGGCTGGAAGGGACCTCCAAAGCTCATCCAGTCCAACCCCCCTGCCAGAGATATTCTCCTAGACCAGATCACACAGGAACACATCCAGGCAGGTTTGAATATCTCCACAGAGGGAGACTCCACAACCCCCCTGGGCAGCCTGTTCCACCCTCACAGGGGAAAAATTCCTCCTCATGTTTAAATGAAACTTCCTATGCCTCAGCTTCCACCCAGTGCCCCTTGTCCTGCCATCAGGCATCACCCAGTAGAGCCTGGCTCCAGCTCCTGCCACTCACCTGCACATCTTTATAACCATTGCTGAGGTCACCTCTCAGTCTCCTCTCCCAGCAGCACAGCTCCAGCTCCCTCAGGCTCTCCTCCTAACAGAACTGTTCCATTCCCTTCAGCATCTCTGTGGCTCTGTGCTGGACTCTCTCCAGCAGTTCTATGTCCCTCTTGCCCAGAACTGGACACAGGACTCCAGGTGCAGCCTCACCAGGGCAGAGCAGAGGGGCAGGAGAACCTCTCTGACCTACTAACCACAGCCCTTGTAATGCAGCCCAGAATAGCCTTGGCCCTCCTGGCCCCCAGAGCACATTGTTGCACGCTTGGAGTGCCAAATCTGGCTGAAGAGGAAAAGGATCCCAGATGAATTTCAGCCTGTGCCAGGGGTATCTGAGTAGGGGAACCTTTTAACTGCTGCCTTCATCAGAGCACAGCACACTGGAGATGCAATGAGCAACACCAAAGACATTCAGGGGAAGCAAAGGCATTCCCAGCCTGCCACTAAAGCCCAAAATGCCTATGTGGTGTTTATAGCTGGGAATGGTTTCTGCCAAGGGTCAGGCCACTCACATTAGCTGTGGTCTGTGAAGCTGCAGCTGATCTGAGTCCTGGCTAGGGGCTTGGCCTGCTTAGGCTCCTGAAAAGAAGCAAACCTACACACTTCAGGCATTTCAAATGCTCCATCAGCTCATACCCTTGATCAAAAACAGTTCTAACATCACTTGTTGAGGCTGAAAAATCTTTCATCTGCATGAGGGATAAGAGCAGAATTCCTGCAGCCAGCTGACAGCAGACTCACATCTCTAGAAGTGGCACTTGCAGACATTGCCACCAGGAGATCCAGGAGAGCTGCAGCTTTCATTTTCTGCACTCATGTAACCCTGCAAACACAAGATGGCCTGAATGTTCTGCCTCCTTGCCTCCTTTCTGATACATTTCTTCTACTACTGATCATTTAAGTAAAAGCCATGCCCAGTGATCAGTGAACTACCACACTCACAGCTCCTCTGCACTGAAAGCTAATTTGGGCTGAGATAGAAGCGTAACTTTACACTGAGGTTTGTGTGCAAACCCAAGCCTCTTTAAAAGGACAAAAGGAAAAACTTCTCACAAGCCTTTCCAATCCTCCCAGTGCAGCACACCAAAGGCACAGCAAATATCATCCAGCATGCCCAGGTAGGAAGCTCTGGTAGGATTAGAGTGTCCTGCAATGATGAGACTGCACTTCGGAGAAAACAGAACCAAACCCACAACAATCTGCAGAGCAAGACCAGGAGAAAGAGCAGAGCTAGAAACCTCCAGTGACTAACACAGTGTCTGTATACTTCTGAGTACTCAGGGAGAGGTAATGAAAATCCAAAGGTTTTATTGCTAGAAAAAAACACACCACTAAAGTAAAACCTCCTCTCAGGAGGAGGTTATTACAACAACAACAAATTCTCCTGTTTTGGTGTAACTGCATGGGACCAAACCTAAAAGAACAAGGGAAGCTCTGCAGGAAGCCATCCAAATATTTGTGTGTTTCTTGAAAGCTTTCCAGAGGCCAATCTCAGTGCTTATTCACCTCTGGGCACTCAGAATGGCAGAGAATCACTTTCCAACACCAACTTCAAGCCTTCCCAAAGACCACAGCATTTTCCACTCCACTGCAAGGCTCCAGAAGAAATCACACCCCAGATGAAAGCAAGGAGAGCTCTGGAAGAAGCTGTTTTCCTCTGGACAAGAGTTGACATATCAGACTGACTGCTCCAGGTCCCCCAGAAGTCCCTTTTTGTTACACAGAGCCTCTGGAAATGTCTCCTTTGATTTTTCAGTGGTTTAAGTGACACCCAAGCTACAGAATGGATTTCATTTGTCACATCACCACTGCCTTTCTCACATGACACTCTGCAATTCTTCTTGCCTTTAACATCAAGTAGGAATACCTGAAATGCTTTCTTGTTTGCAGTTAGCAACAAACATTTTTACTTTGATGTTGTTTGTAGAGTTAAAATCCAACAGTGGGACTTTGTTTTCCAGAACTTCTTGAGCTCTTGTGTCCCTTCACCCTCACACCCCACCTCAAGTTCCTCCTACCTACCTCTGCATATCTCTCTAAAGCAAGGATTAGAAGGATGAAGAATCCAGTGAATGTGCCACTGCTGAAACGGAAACCAGTTGGGAAATTAAAGGTGTGGGAATTCCCTGAACCTGCTAACACAGTGCTGTGGCAGTATTTAGTGGTAGTATTATGGTCTGCAGACATAAGCGGTGCAGGATGTGTCTGTGTGCTGGTTTGAGCTAATTGGAATATTTTAATAGAAAAAATTATATTCTAGGCTGTGAAAAGGAAACAATGGTGATGTCTACTTCACTCATAGGCTTGCTGAGATGTTTAGGAATAAGAACTCAAAACAAAAGATAAGTCAGTGCCTCAGGCTGGCAGTAGGTGTCTTCATAACTAGTAAAAAGCCAGACAAGCCCTTAGACAGGAAGGAGAGTTAATTTATGCAAAGCCTCCTCAGGTGTTTCCATTTTATAACACAAAGTCCTCTACGAACCTGGCTTCACGCGGCCACTGAATCCAGCCCAGCTTAACACAGCCACTGAATATAGAACCACAGAATCAACCAGATTGGCAGAGAGCTCCAAGCTCACCCAGCCCAACCTAGCACCCAGCCCTACCCAACCAACCAGACGATGGCACTAAGTGCCCCATCCAGGCTTGTCTTGAACACCTCCAGGGATGGGCACTCCACCACCTCCCTGGGCAGCCCATTCCAATGCCAATCACTCTCTCTGTCAAGAACTTCCTCCTAACACCCAGCCTAGACCTGCCCTGGCACAGCTTGAGGCTGTGTCCCCTCGTTCTGTTGCACAGCTACCACTCAAGAGCTGCACTAAACCCAGAGAACTCAGACCTGCAGATATTTTTTTTACACAGTATTTTCCTCTAATTTAAAATGTGTCAATGTGGTTCCCTAAAACATTAGAAACATCCTAACTGTCTTAAAGCTATAAACTGGAATGACCGGATTTCAGCAGAACGAATTTTAAAGTTGATCTTTGGACACACAAAAGAAAAACAGGGAATTGTTAATGGAAATGCTGACAGGACTCAGTGGTGACAATGCCTGCAGCCTAATGACTCTGTCTGCCTCTGCAACGCCTCGGACAAACGATGCACACTTTGGGCAGCATCCTACATGGCAACTGCATAACTTATATCATCTTCATTCCAAGTAACAAATCAGTAATCAATATTTGTAAAAGCAGACTAATCCTTTCTAAAATCACTGGGTTAGTGATTGAAGAGTTTGCTCAATTTACACAGTTAATCCCTCTTCATCCGCTGGGCCCTCTATTTATTCCAACCACTTACAGCGCTAGAGCAGATTAATGCATCCCCCCATGCTAAACGTGTCTTGACAACTGACCCAGCATACTGCTGTCAGGATAAGCTTTACAAACACTGAGCTTTCCTTACCGAGCCTGGAGGCAGCATTTAGAAACCTAAAGTTTACAAACAGCCTCAGGAAGATTCCCCTCACACATTATCATTTTTCCATTGAATTATTTCTTGAAGGTGGCATCCACTGCCATACTCCATGGCCTCAAAGGGAACCCTACTGCTTAGGGGGGTTTATTAATAAGTTAAAAATCAGAATGATGCACTCACACCCCTTTTTTTTTAAATTATTATTATTTTAAGAAATAGTTTTCTAGAAAGCAAAGAATGTGTTGTATATTAAGTAAAAAAAAAAAAAAAAATAGGTGACCATCTGTGTAAATATTTTAGCACCCTTCATTCAAAGAAAATAGCCAGTTAGCCAAAGCAAATTAAGATAGGAAAACAAAGATCACCATGAAGTCTAGAATGAAAAAGGGACAAAAGCAATGGTGTTTAATTAGAGGACAGGTTTAAAAAAAGGGAGTCACATCTATATGTATCTCTGAATTGGATTTTACAACAAAAATTGGTGTGGTCCTTCAAGATTTTTCTCCATTTTGAGAGCTCTGCTACTACAAAAGGAAAATGTCCATCCTAGCACAATTTTCTAACTGACTGAGAAAAATTAACATGGACTGGACTTTTGGCTACAGTCTAAACTCATGCCAATCCTTCACATTTATTTGTGCCTGCTTTGCCATTGCATACAACAGCAAGTTAGGTCATGCAACCACACTGATAACTCAAAGGAGTAAATCTGAAAGTACTTTAAAAAGGTACAAATCTTAAAAAAAAAAAAAAATCACATTTAAAGGGCAAAAAGTAGATATCCTTAACATGTTGATTTGCATGTCATAGTTCCTACAGCTCTTGGCAACTTCATACAGCATCATGCTTCTCTGGAGTGTTTGCACAAGACATAACAGTGTTAATGTCCATACAGAATTAAATCAGCATTAGAACAGCACAACTGCTTCACTCTTAACTTCTCACAGTGGCAGCTCTTGATCTGTGGAAAGACAGCAGAGAGAAAAAAAGGCAGCCCGAGGTGAGAGCTTGTTTAGAAAGATAAAAGAAGCATTAAGAGAGCAATCAGATAAAGTGATGCTCATAAAAACTTGTACATGCTGGCTTGGCTAATGCACTAATCACTAGGCTAGAGCCTGTCTCACCCACCTGGCTCTGGAGATGCAGCCTAGATTCAGAAATGCACTGAAACACAACCAGTAGCACAGGAAACATTGACTCGTCACCAGGTACAGCCACAGCAGACATCACTAACTTGATGTGCTTGATTTGTACTTGGATCCATGGGCAAAAAAGCACTTTGTAACAGAAACACTCACTTGAAGGGGCAATAATGAACTTCAGCACTGAAGGCCATGAAAGCAAAGACCAACAGAGGGATTAAGAGTGACAAAAACAAACGTAGATGGGGAACCCAAAAGTCTGCACAGACTGTTCTGAGAGTTTCACTGTTGTCATCCTGTCAGTCTTAAAAACCAAAACCACATGACTGAAGAGGTGAATTCTGTTTAATATTTATATTAAGTATAATATATTTAATATTATTATGGAACATCCTAACATTTATCCATTGGTCATTAAACACAAAGAGATGTCACTTCTGAACACCACCCTTTGAAGGGTGCAAGAGGCTAAGCTGCAGCACAAACCAAGCCAGCACACTTCAAGACAAAAAGCCCCATCCACCCTCTGGCTCTCTCCCCACCTTAAGAAGCAATCAGCCTTCTAAAGTTCAGGGACTTGACTAGCCACCTGAAGCTCACTGTGCTGACAGACTCAGAAACTGAGTACACAGCTTTCTGGAATTAAAATTCTGGATCTTGAGGCAAGTCACCAGAAAAAAACTGAAACTTTCTGGTTAGAAAGCAGGCTAAAATTTAAGACTTAAATTTTAAAATTTAAAATTTATTAGGGGAAAAAAAGAAAAAGCATTTTGTAGATATGTAACAGATTATAAATTGCATAGAGGCTCAGATTTATTACTCTTTCTTCTGCTGTTCTGATGAAGCTCACTGAGCTGGAAGCTGTGGCATGAAGTATTTTTTAAAAAGATGTCTGTAACAGAATACAATTTGGTTTAGGGACTTTAAACCTCTGGCACATCTCTAAAAGGGGCCTGCATCAAAGCAGTAATGCAACAGCTCAAATGTGCCTCCCACATTTAGTTGGGTTATGGAATGGGTATCAAATCATCCCTCATTTGCAACACCCTGAGCACCCTGGACCTTGCCTATGGCATCCAACAAGAGGCTTTTGCTCTACCTTACCTGACTCACAATTTTACCTGCTGACTGGCTGAAAAAAGCCCAACCACACTTAGTCTGAAGGACTGGTGGATGGAGGTTGAAACCACTGGTCAAGAGAGTTTTCCTGAAAGCTTCCAGTAACGTGGGTGAAACCTGGAGTTTACTTAGCCCCTCGCTGAGGCTCTTTAAAAAGATGTTACGAAGGTGCTGCGTAGTTCTTGGCTCTGAGATTTAACCTGATGCCTTTTTCTCCAGCTTTATGCATTCTCCTATGAACCACTTGCTTTTAGCAACTAGGTAATTTGCTCTCTAAAAGACATGAGTGTCAAAAACGAGCACACAAACGCCACTCAGGAAGTCTGCAGCTGCAGCAAAACCTTAGAATACATTAGACTTCTGTGAACTCTGTCCCACTGCCATTGGGCAACATTCAATCCAGGGAGCCAAAAATCACAGTTGGCCCTAGCAGTGGAAGACAAAACGAGGCCAACCTTCTGATCCACATACCCCAAGGTGCCAACAAATGCCTCCAAATCCATGCTGAAGAGCTGAATGAGTACCAGGATAGCAAACAAGTTGCAAGCCCCTGCAGGGCTCAGCTGAGCTGCCGCTGCTGCTGCTTAAGGCCAGGCTGCAAAAATGGGAGAAGTAAACCAGCTGGAGTGATCTGAGTCCAGGTGGTGCAGCAGTGGCAAGACTGACAGGCCAGAAAGCTGAAATCCTGAGGCCATTTCTGTGAAGGCAGCCACAAAATATTGCCTAAGGTGCCTGTTGACCCTTTAAGACACATGGATCCTTCAGTACCCCATAGGTGCAGTGCTGGGTGCTGTAGAGCAGACTAAGGCATCTCAGGGTTAGAACTGGTTCAACAAGAGCTTCTCAGAAGCTGACAGGCAATTAAGTCTTCAGTTTAGCTCTGAAATATTTACTCTGCCTCTCTTACTGCATATAAAGGCATATCTGTGAGAGCATCACCATTCCAGTCACAGCTAGTAAATGCCTGCTCTAGGCCTTTCCAGCACCTTTCATGCACGCCCTGTAGAAGATGCATGGATCCATTTAGATTTCTCATGTGCCTAAAGACAGTACCCAAAACGTTCCAAGCAAGATGCATTTTCCCCCAAAATGCCATAACATGGTGTGCCCTTGCCCAAACTGTGGAGCACTGCTCTGTAAGTCTGATCAGTCAACACCACCCAGTTCCTCGTGTTCAGGATGTCATCTCATCGGCATAGGAGCTGCAGGAACCACTTTCCTTTCAGACATCCCAGCAGAAACAAGCATGCATTTATGCTAACCCATTGCATGTTCTCTACACAGGTTTGTATAATGCAGAAAAGATGCACTCCGAGGAAGACTTGGTGTTAGCAATGATCAGTTGATGAAGCACAGGACAAAAAAACACAGACAGAAGTTGTCAGCACTACTGTCACACACAGAAAGGAAAATTAAGAGTCATTTGTTATTCTTGGTTGTGCAAGATAACATTTGTGACCTCCCCATGATGATTTGATGCACTACATATGATTAATGCTTGTTTAAAGGACACTGCCAAGGTCTCTAGGTCAGGTTATGACCTTCTTTTTCCCCCTTTTTTTTCCAGATATCCATAAGCATAATGTTAATAATTCTGTGAGTGCTTTCCTCCCTCTTGCAGATGGTTCAATACTATCTGCTACTAAGAAGTCCAACAGCAGAAGGTGGCAAAACAATACAGAAACAAATTCCAGCAAGGCAGCAAATGCTTTGGAGTTGCATTTGTGTTGTGTTATTTTAAGTGTTGGTGCAGTTGTGACCCTCACATTCCAACACTTGCAATTCTAACCACACAGGTTGTCACAGCCCCAGAGATAACTGCCTCAGTGCTTCAGGATAACACTGCATAAACTTGGACTCAAACCCCCTTTAAGATGCTTCCAAATCTTGAGGAAAACCACAAAGCATTTGCTTATTTCTAGGGCACTGAAAAGTTCTCAGAACTCACTGAGATGCTGCATTTTCACACTAGTGTACAAATTACATTCCTCAACATGTTCTTGCAGCTCCAGCTTTAGTTCTCTTCACATCCAAATGGATTAGGGATTTTCCAGTCCTTCAGTTTATGGAAAGAATTCATTCATTTTTGTCATTTAGTTGTTTGTTTGGGTTTTTTCCTCCAAATATATGAAAAAGAAAACACCATTTCAAAAATATGAGTTGATGCATTAGGAAAAGCACAACTGGGAAAAAAGGAAAGGAAAAAAGGAAGGCACTCGCTTCAGATTCACAAGTAACTGTGGTTTATTTTTCCCTTCGTGGCTCAGAACGTTCAATGTCCTGCCCATGTATTCTTCTGCTTTTCCACAGGGTAGCAGTGTGCTTCAGAACAAGGCCACCACTGTGGGGATATGAATGAGTACATAAGATCCCTGCAGAAAGCAGCTGTTCCCTCTTGTACGTATGCAAATGTGAGAATGCTCAATAATGCAGGCAGCTTTATTGCACAAGGGCAGGGAACAACAGAGCCAAAGAGCACTACCGCAAAGTTTTCATAGGCAGTGGTGAACCCAAGACCACAAAAAAGGATATGAAAAGTCCTTCATATTCTCAGTTGTGAGAATCAGGGTTCTGAGGGAAATACTGATTCATTTTCACAAAATTAATCCTCAAAATAATTGCTCCATCCCTAAAGACATAGATGCATCTTTCCTAGACACTGAATTTATTCCAAAAAAATTATCATGTAATTAAGAGAGAAGCCTTGGACATTCCACCCCCCACAATGCCATCAGTCTTACGTGTGACCTTGGACAAGTCATTGGATCTAACTCCGTTTTCTTGTCCATAAAATGGAGCTAATACCTCTGCCCAGGGCTAAAGCTAAATTCATCGCCTACAAACGTGATGTGAAATGGTGAGGTGGAAGGGCTCTGTCAGTGCTACATTCTGCTGCATTTTTCATTGCTCTTAATAAGCCTAATGAAACCATGTGAATTTTGAATGACAACATTAAGCAGATTCTCAGGCTGGCTCTTGCTGAAAGTAAAAGGCATTACAGATTTCTTGAGATGACCTCAATTTGAGCTCTGACAACTAATGGCTGAGTCAGAACATTGCTATGTGAAGTAGTGCTGTGAAGAGTCTTCCAGATGTCAGTTGTTCCAACAGGGGACGGTTTATGCAGTCCTGAGAGCAGTTGCATCAGTGACACCGAGTAGGGAGGATAAATGCTAGGAATGAAGAAATGCTTCACGTTTGCTTGATGGTGAAGCAGCACTGAAATCTTTCACAGCTTGTGACTTGGCAGGCACCAGTGAAGCTTCAGTACCAACCCTGCCTCTCACAAGAGCAAATACAGACCACAAGAACTGATCTATCATACCAAAACAATGTACAAGCCACAGACCAAACTGCACAGTTCTCTGATTAGCTACAATTCCTTGCTATAAAAAGCTGCCACACTGCAACCCCAGGTTGTTGGGGTTTTTGGGGAAATGCCCTGAATTCAAAACCCATACAAGTCCTTTGACAAGAGATCTTTTGCAGCAGCACTGAGGTCACATCTCTGCCTCAGCCAACCGATGTGTGCTCAGGGCTGCTGCAGCTGCTGCACCTTCCAAACTGATCGCAGCTTCTAACCTGTGTAACTCAAAAGCATGAACTTGCACATAAGTTACACAAGTCTGCATGCTCTTCCTGACATACTCCACAAATAAAATGCTACATACACTTAAGAAAAAGTAGAGAATTCACCTGGGATTATCCAACTGAGCTCTTCATTCCCTACATATCCCCACTTTGTGCCGCAGTTCTCATAACTGGGTGTGACAGTTCCACTGGGCAGAGGTCCTGTTGCCATCTAGACTCACAGAAATAGAATCTTCAAGCCACCTGCCCAGGAGGACTGAGGCAAAGGGGTTGCACAGTGTCCAGGAGTGAGCCACGGCACAGGTCAGCTGTTTTTGGGGGAGCCATGCTCAGCCTGTCGCTCAGGAGTCATCTCTCCTCCAGGTTATGGCACCCTAGGGAACGTTGTAAGCACAAAGACATTTGCTGGTTTTACCATCTCCTTCCAGTGCTCTCTTTGAGGAGCTTTGACCTGGCTGTGCACCCACTGCACCAGACTCATCTGCCCCACTTGTGAGATGGCTGTGTGGCTGCAGGGCACTGCTGCATGGCCAGCACTACACTGCTCATTCCAAAAGCAGTACTGTAAGCACTCCTGTGCAGGTAGCTCAGGTACCATGCTGGGCTGCACACCTCTGCCTTTGTTTGCACAACACCTACCACAACAGGACCTTGTTTTGTTTCCAGCTTCTGAGGATGGGAGGAATGACAATGGCAAAAATAAGCAGCAGCGTATGTGACAGAGCTTGTATCAACAGATCCAGAAAGCTCCATACAGAACATACATTCTCTTGCCACAGTTATCCTCAAAACCCCTGGGACCAACACTGATGTGTATTTCATAAGTAAGAGCCCTTCAGACAGCTATAACCAACTTCCACATGTATTTATTCTAATATCATCTGCTCCACTCACAGCAGATACTTTATCAGCCTGCTCCTGTGAAACAGCCACTGCACAAAAGCGTGGCTGAAGGAGAGTAAAAGCCATTGCAATAAATGTGATTGGTGCTGCAGCAACACCATACACACTAACTGTACTTCACTGTGAAAGCTTACACTGATTGCTGCAACATAAAAATGTCCATTAAAATAATGCTAATTGCATTTATTAGTGCTGTATTTCATAAGATGTTAACTACAGCTGTTGCCTGTGCTCTGTTAGCACAAAGCCAGGACATATTTGACTTTACAGAAATCCTCACCTTTCAGCACTGTCTACACCAAAGGAGGAAGGTTAAAAATGCAGTTTGGGTCCATTTGCAGTGCATGCACTCAAAGCAGCCAACATATGCCCTAAATGAGAAAGAAGATTGACTCTGATGCACAAACATTGTGACAATCTCTTTCTCACACTTTCTCACCCAAGGGATTTTTAATTGCAGAGCAATTTTTTTTTTTTAAATAGTTTTCTTGACTGAATATTTGGTGTTCAATTTGGGTCAGACTAAGACATACACTTCAAAAACAAATATCCAGGGCAGACTTCCACAGCTGCAGCTCTCAAATGCACACATCCTAACTTACTCTGAGCTGTTTATTAGCAGGATGGCAGATAATGACACAACTAATTGCCTGGCAAATTAAGGCACACACTGCCAGTATTTTCTAATGAAACCTTAACTAAATTCATTTAAGTCTTGAAAGATCTGTTCTGTTTTAAAGTCCATCTGAATTAAACATGAGGTCAGTATATAAATTCCTATGGGTTTTGGAATCATAAATACAAATCTTTGCCCAGCAATCTGTTTTACCTGATAGGGATACTGCTCTTTCATTCCAGGAACCTGCAGAAGACTGCAGAACCTGAAAAACTTTGCTATTACTTTTAAAAGGTGAATAATCACACTAAGCATGACAAGATGATTACAGTGCTAACCATGGAATCTGATTTATCTTCCAAAAGATCAGTTTAAATCATCACAAGCTGCATTTGGTTTTATTGCAGATTCATCATACTGAAAGCTTTTTGAAGAAAACAACAAAAAGAGTTTTGTTTTAATGTTAAGAAGGGTCAGACTAATAGACATAAATTATTCTAGTGCCTTAGTACACCAAACACCTGTGTGCAGCTCTCAGTGAAGTGCCTGAATTATAGACAGTTTTTGTTGTGGAATGGCAAAGCAGTTTAACATAAAGACATAGATGAGTTGTCAGAAGTACTTAGCCCAATGAAATCTTCTGCTCCTGGAAATGGAGATGAGCATTAGCATTAACCAGAAGGCAGACCCAAACTACAGATTCCCCAAGGTCTCCTCAGCAGTTACCAACATCTTCCCACAGTGATGGCACTCCCTGCAACTGCACCATACTGTTCTGGCAGTGAAGCCAATTTCCAGTCTAATATGTTAATCACATCACTTGTGCTGTGGTTCTATGACTCTGTTCAAAGAGGACCTGGGATAATGTCTATTTGTGGAATGAGCCAGTGTACCTGACAGACAAAAGCAAACAAGTCCAGATTGAGGTATTCATCTTCAATTAATATTTCAGTATCATCTCAACGGCAAGTGAAAGACTTCCATTAGCAACAGCAGAAGTTAAAACTGGGCAAGAACAGAACATTTGCCTTAAATCTACATCATTTTCTGACTTGGGCAGTCTGTGTCCCCCACTCCTCCTCCTCTGTAAGACACCCTGGGGAAATGGCTCTAGCATTGTGGCTCTACAGACGCAGTCACACTCTGGAACTACCACACTCTTGGATTGCCTTTTCTGTATCAGGTAATTTTGGTGTTTATTTCCTGGCCTTAATGGAATTCTGAAGACCTCATCTCTGGAAACTCAAACAATTCCCACTCTAACCAATCACCATCTCTATAGCCTTCACATACATCACTGAACCACAGCAATCAAACATGGAAAGGAACTTTGTGAGGGAAGCAGACTTCAGCCACCAATTCCTGAGAGTCACAAGGGTCCTCACTTCAGTAACCTCAGGCAAACTCAGTACATACTTTCATTCTTTCAACAACCAGCTTAGTGGAAGAAGCAGAATGAATAGAAACAGAAACTTTGCTGTTATTCATGAGTTAAGAGACAGCAAAGCAGGAACCATTACAATTCCATGCAAAAAAGCCTTGCCTCAATCAGCTCCTTCCTTCAGTTTCAGGATACACTTCTGAGTTGTCCTCTATGGCAACACAAAAACTCAAGTTGCTACAGCCAAGTAGTCCAGGACATATACACCACAGTTTGGATTACTGCAGGCACTCACAAACGCTTTTTGAAAGCAATTACTGCACCTCCCATCTTCGTGCAAGATGTTATCTCCACCAACAGATGTGTAGAAGAATACAATATGAAATTAATTTAACGTAGCAGAATGCAGTAAGAAATCAAGACAGGACTTGTGTATACCAGTACCAAAAGCCTGATTACTCATCCCTCATGCCAAAATCTGGAAATTAATGGTCACTCACAACGCAGACTAATTACAAGAGCAAATGTAAATGATTGTCACAGAGGTCTTGCAGCTCTGCATTCCAAAAATCATCTCTCATGCCAATATTTTGATTTCTTCAAAATCAGTTCTCCAAGTGCTGCTTGCAAGCTCCTTAGCCACCTTCTGCTTTTAAGCACTGGAAGTCCCCACCCTGTCTCACACATCTTATTAGTATGCTGATAACTGGAACCCACACCTCCATTTTTTTTTTGAAGCTGAGTATCTCTCATATTCACAGCACTCCAAGAAGTGAGTCTCTGAGACACAAAACCAATTCATAGGACTATAAGGTGAGCTACGTCTCAACTGGTAACTTAAAAATCAGTGCTGCTGATTTCCTGACCAAGCATGTGAGTTAAATGAGAGCTTCTGAAAACATTTTTGAGGTATGATTGAGAAGAAAGTTAAAGAAAAAAGGTTGAGTAGGGTATCTTTGCCTCAAAGTTAGGCTTCCACCTGAGCTGAATTCACCTTAATAAACTTCAGTGAATGTTAATCAGCTGCTTACCTTCAAGGCAAAAAAATGGCAAAACCTGACAGAATTTTAAGCATACAGCAAAGACAACTTTTTTTTTTTTTCCAGGTAAGGCCACAGCAGACAGCACAACTCACACAATAAATTTGTCCATCTATGTCTGTGTCATTCCAGACAAACTCAAATGGAAATCTCAGTTTTAAAAATAGAAAATAGATTTATATTATTATTGTTATTATTATGCCTCCTCGTTGCTTTTCCCCTCTAAGCATCCACTCTATTTCCAAGCTTTTTCATTTTCTCAGCAAAATAATAACCCTTGGACCTTGTAGGCAGCCAAATATCAGGCCTTAGCCATCTGTCAACTGGCTTAGATTCAGCAAGCATACTCCCGTAGTTTTAGTTCTAATTGTGTTTAATGCTGCACTAATTATTTCAATGGGGAATAATTTTGTACAGTCAAAGTTGACTCATTTTATAAACTGGAAGCTCCTCAGCTATAAATTGGCAGGTCTCATCCTTCATTTCTCCTAAGCGTTGTGCCAAAGGGGAATAAGTATATGGTTGCTCTGTGACCAAATGTCATGTGCTGGGCAGAAACATTGATCCTGGCTATTAATCACTCTGCAAGCCCTCCCAGTAATCAAAGGGCACAGCTGCAATGATATATGACCAGTGTCAGAGCAGAAAGCCCTTTACAAGCCTGCATGCCTACCAGCTGATAGCCAGTATGTAGTACAGCATGCACACTAGCCAGCCCAAAATGCCCAGGCCAATTAATCATCACCCCTAACTGTTCATACTATCATTAAACACCTTTATTGGTTGAATTATCTGAGGATTCTTACCCCCTAATTACTCAGGTCTGGAAGCTAGGAACCTTCTCACCTGGACACAAAAAGCTGCCTATTACCTGCTGCAGTCCAGGATGCCCTTTCATTCTCTCCTCGGGAAGAGTTTGCTGACCCAGCAGTGAACCTGTGACTAGGAGAAAATTGGATACTGTTGTGACTGATCTTGGTGTGGTTCATATCAATTTGTTGAAAGAACTAAATAATATCAGAACTGTCAAAATCATTAGGTTGGCCTTAGAAGTCTCAGGTTTAGATTTACACCCTCGGAATGGTGATAGCATGGAACAAATTTGATATTACTTCTTCTAAGAGACAAAAAAAAAAGGTTTCTCTGCAGTGAACTGCAAGGTTTTGTTAATCAAAAAAATTAGGCTCTTTCCTGCTTGTACACAGGGGACATTTTGGTACTATTATTTCTTAGCCAGTACAGAACTCTATTCAATGACCTTTCACTGACAGCAGACTTATTAAAATTCTGCCTTTGTTTGTCATATTGCAGCTACCCAAATGCATGTAAATTCCAAGAAATTGCACACACATTTTACTCTAAATAATCACCTAAACATAAAAAAAAAAAATTATAATCATTAACAACTGCCCTATTTGTAGCCTCCTTACAGTCTCCTGAAGTTCCTGTACTCTCTCCATACTACAATATGTGAAAACACACCAGGAATTACAGCGTGCAACCAAGGGCTTCGAAATTGGTCACCCCAGCCCTGCCTTAGTTCTGTGTTTATTAATGAGACTGTAAAGAAAAGCAAGTATAAATTAGAATTATAGATCCACCACCAAAGAGCGGGCAGCTAAAAACATCCCTGAAGGGAAAGATGTCTTTACTAAGCTAAGGGGAAAGATGCAGATTTTTAACGTATGATATTCCTGGGTAAACGTCACCAATTTATTCACCACCACCCAGTCCAGAGTGGGTTTTAGGCAGCTGTTCAGTCAGTTCCCAGCGAAGCTAACAGTAAAGATCAGGAGAGTTGAATTCCATTTGCATTGTACAGAGCAAGGAGACATTCAGGGAAACTGAAAGGCAACAAATCTGATGCAGCTAAGAGAGAGGCACTTTAGCAAGCAACCCATCCCCTGACCTTACCGTTGGGGAGCCAGTGCTCAGCAGCTGAAAACAGAAATGCTTGTGCCTACATTGCAATAGCTAGAGAGAATTAAAAATGGACAGGGATAGAAAATTTTCTACCAAAGGTTAAGTGATTCACTGGTGTGGCCTAGGAAGGAGTTTCACTTCTGGAGGTTGCTCAGAACTCTTTATAGCCACCCTTTGGACATGGGTTGCAGTCAACTCCTGAAACTCAAGAGCAGCAGAAGAGAGCAGTCTTGCTGATCTGGTACTTCTCTACAGAAAACTGACACTAGTTAGAAGAGGAGCAGGAGCAGACACTAAATATTTATTCTGATAAGAAATCCACACAAAATTTCTAGCATAGTTCAACTCACACAAACTGCAATTAAAATACCTCAGGAATAAACAAAGCAATCTCGCTTGGAGCTTGGTAGGCAGTCTTGAAAGAACAACAAACATCAAACCTGCAGTCCCAGTTTCCAAGCATACCACCAAAACACTCCCTTAAAGCTTGAGAGGAAATGAAAATGTGAGCAAAAAGGGAGCAGAATTTAAAACAAGATTCAAGTAGCTCTTGCTCAGGATCACTACTGCTGTGGCCCTCTGCTCGGGCAGGGGCTTGGACCAGAGGATCTTGCCAGGTCCCTTCCAGCCCCTGACATTCTGTGATGCTGTGAAAAGAATAAAAGTAGTAACGGTCACAGTAACAAAGTTCATGCTGAGAAAACAACTCATCAGAAGCCAACCCAGGGGTACTCAGCAACAGAAAAGATGCAAAGTTAGAGACTCACTCAAGCACCAGGAACGCCACTTCTACCATCAGACAGGCAAAGCCAGTCTCTCAGAACCAACACTTTCTGACCAAGCTGTATCACTCTCAGCACGTTTCTCCAAGCCAGAAACTGCAGATAGAACACTGAGTACTGAACTAGGCTTTTCTCCCTGTTTTGAAGTATTTCAGATTTTAAAAAGCTGCCAATCATTTAAAGCATGCAAGAGCATAGACAAAAGTACATCACATCTTTCCCAGCATTCTCTCTTTCTAACTAGAGTAGCAGATCATTATACACAAGCTTCATCTTTTGGTAGTCTGGAAGCCTGCTCAGTGAAAAGTTCCCAGCACCCCTGGCAGTCTGACTTGTGCACAAAGGAGAAATTGGTACTCCCAAGTAAGGAGAAGGCAGCAGACAGCAGCATCATTTTTGTTTTCCCAAATGCCACACACATTTCCTTCACCAAAACCAAAAATGCTGCACTTATCCCCAAAACTTAACTTTCTGTTTGATTTTAGAGAAATGCATTTGTAAAACAAACAAAAAGTATCATCGGTACCAGTGAAATGTAAGAGTTCAGTACATTCATATTTATAAAGCACTGCATGAAGGCAAGTTAAATTAATGCTTTAAGTCACAGGAAGACTGCAGCTATTTGCATTTCAACAAGTGAAACTTTTCCACCCGTTCAACAGAGACAAGACCATAAGAGGTCTCAAATAAAACTGGAAATTACATCTCAATATTTCGTCAGAGATTAAACCCCGAATTTCAGATGAATTATCTGGTGCAAAGATGGAAGTGAGGGTGCTGCTTCGAGATCTACAGAAGTAGAGCACTTTAAGACAATTAAATGATTTCCCTGCAGGCAATGTCTTTTCAATCCAAGCTAATGACATCATTTAAGGAGGATGGTCCATTTAACTGAAAGGATCTTTTACAAGGCAGACAGACAGAAGGCAATCCGGGAATGTTTTCAAGGACTTCCCATATTTCAGAATTATAATGGTGAAATGCCTACATCAAAATCTTAAACTCAAGCATTAATCAACAAAATGAAAGGCTAATTTTATAAGAAAAATGTAATAAAACTCATTTTAAGAAGTTTTCCCTTCATTATTTTTTCTTTTAAAGGAACCAATTCTCTCCTAATGGTAATTATGCTGCTTTGGAATAATGACACTACTCAGGCAGCTCAGCTCTGGGCTGCTGTTTTTAAAGTGAAGCCAAATCGCTTCAATCACTTGCGAGCTGAAGAGTAACTTTCATAAACTTTTCTACCAGTTTATGTAAGTTTGCTGTGATCTTTCAGACACAAAGCATTACACTATTGCTTCCAGAACATACTACTTTTTGTATGGTCTGCAGAGCAGCCTTTAAATTGCACCAACACCTTCCTCATAAACACACCAAAAAAAGCAATGCCCTCAAATGACCCAGCAAGGGAAGCTCACAGTTTTAGTGTCTGCACCAGCAGTTCAGAGCACTGCTGTGACTCTGGGTTGGGAGGGTCTCCAATACTTTGTTTTATCCAAATTATCTCTCTTTGATTTTTTTTTTTTCAGTATCAGAAAACTATTTTTAAACAGTTGAAGTAACAGCAATATTTTTACATTAAAACAGTGTTATTAAAACTAAAACATTAGACAAAACTCCAAACTGCTCTGGTACTTCAGAAGGTGGCATCGGTTTAAACCCAACCAAAGAGTCTTTTTACCATTTACAATAACACTCAAAGCCATGGAAGTTGTATACACGTTAGGATGACATCTGCTAATAAATGATGTGGTTCTGAGGACAGGAGGGAAAAAAGAAGTTTACCCTGAGTCCTTTTAATATCCATTTCAGACTGTCAAAAACTTCAGAAAGTTGGAAAGGGTGAGACGTAACAAAGCGATCTGAGCATGTAAGCAGGAGCTACGCAGCACGGAGCCAGGACTGCCTCTTAACCACATTCCTTTTACAGTCTTGCACAAGGCAAAGCTACTTGGCCTCCACTGCTCCTCTTCAGAAAAGAGAAGCTGCATTCACAGTTTTCTAGAAAGGCTGTCAAATGCTATTGATTTCATTATGGTTGGGGAAGATTTAAAAAAGCAAACAAGCCACAAACAACACAACAAAACCACAACACACCCATGTAAAGCAAAAAACATTTCATTTTCAGGCCTGCTGTGGCACTTTACAGATTGTCTCACACACACACTTTTTCCAAGCAGTATCAGCAGCCAGAGAGAAGAGGTGGGGAGGAAGTGGCAGCAGGCACAAGGAGCAGGGTATCACATACCCACTCATACAGAACACTGTAACCTGCTGTGACTGCCACAGGGCACCTCTCACAGACAGTGAGGGGATGCCATGAGGTGGGATCCTTACAATCAGCAGTAAGGTGACTGACCATCTAAATGAAGTTATTTTCCAGGAACAGCAATTCCTGATCCTAAAAACACTGCCTCCTCTCTGAGTACAAACCCAGGTAAGGCACAAATGCTGTTACCTAACAAATGCAAACTGCTCATTGGAAGTGGTGGTAGCTCAGAACATACACAGGTATTACTGCCAAAATTCTTAGGTTCAACATACACTGTTTTGACTCTCACTGTCAATCCAAAAACAAAGTACCAACTGTAAAAGTTAACTTCAAGGACTTGAGTTTTTGTCCCTCTAACTCTTTCCCTGCATCAAGAGAATGGGCATCCTGCAGTGGTGAGCAAGTACCACAAGATGCTGCCCATGAAAACCTGAGCACAGCAGTATGAACCAGTACTGCTCTATTCCTAAGCAGCTGAGCTTTCTCATAGCTGACAGCCACATTTCCAGTAAGGGAGCAATGGTATTTCTACAGACTTCACCAGATTTAATTCCAGCCCCTGCTACACACCTGTACAGCCCAGGTCCTCCACCAGTGTACTTGCACATACAGTTACAAACCTTTCCTCCCACCTTTTCTTTTTATCCCAGTTAGGTTCTCTGAAGCATAGACTCAATTCGAACTAAAGGCACATAGAGTGAATGGAGGATTCTATAACTGCCTCTATCCAATGAAAATAAGATGACACATGGAAAATACGTTACACATTTATTGGCACCTAGCCAATTTCCATAGCCTTTTCACCCTAAAAGCTCTATCACAGCTTCAGTTTTCACACAAGCTGAACTTCCATAAAAAGCCAATGAATCTGTGACTTGCAACAAAACTCTTATGAAAATAAAATTCTCATCATTATCAATAACTCTTTTTATACTGGTTCTTACAAAGGTACTCACATCTACAACAGCTATGCTAATGCACCATCAGATTTCCTCACATAAACCTGTGACCCTCTAAGTAATAATGCACTTCAACAGCAAACCCTTGAACAACACTTGACATAATTGTGCTGGAGAACACTACGTGGGAGCCAGTCAGCAGCACAAACACTGATGCACAGGGCTCCAGGATCAGCTTGTTCATGCATCATCTATGCCACATCACTCCTAGAGCCCATTTCTCTGCAAGGCTATAGAGGCACTGAATGAATAAACTGACCTACCACAGTCCTAATTGTTCTTATCTCACGGCCATAACTTTATTCAACACTACAAGTACTGGTGAATAAAACATACTGGTTGAAGACATCACTTCTGAGTATGGAAGGAAATACAATAAGCAAAGACAACATTGTTCAACATATTTACCAATAACTTTCATATTACTTTAAACAACCTTACAGATGAGGAGTCCAGCATGAAAAAACCATCAGAGCTAGGCAACTCACTTTCAGCCTGAAGCATGCAGGAAGAACTAAAAGGAGATCAAACCAAGCATTAAATCAAAAGGACAAATTGCAGCCTCACCTATACAGCAGTGTACACCAATCTAACCACACTCTTTGTTATCAGGTTATCCTAGAACAGTGTTGTCCTGTTCTAATTGTTGAAAGGCAGGAGGAGCCCAAACAACAACATAAACCACTCCAGCTCTCAGGTTTTGGGTGATTTTGGGGCGGTTTTAGCTTGTTCAGTTTCACAGACATGATTTTCAGGGTTTAAAACATTTTGACTTGGTAGATTTGCTGCTTGCACAACATTTCCACCTTCTTGATTTATATTTGTGATGTTCTTCATTGAAGGTTATTTTTAATTTAAGACCCAATTTATCACTAACTGCAGTTACTGTGAAAAAATTCTCTACCTGACATTCCTGAGAAGACACTAATCATAAAACTGAGAAAAGCAGAAGTCAGTTGAAAAAATACCAGTCTAAAAATTTCATTATGGTTCAGACATTCAAGGCCCTTTGCAAAACACGAGCAGCAGCTATTTGGTGCCCATGTAGTGTGATACCTCATTATTATTCCCTAAAAGGAAAACAAGGCAAAGCAAAAAACATCTGCTTCTGACAGACAAAGGCAATTAACAGGAGGAGAAAAGAAAAAAAAAATCCCATGCCAGTGTATTATAGTAGCAAAAGAATTTAAATATGTCATAAGTATTAAGTTACATTTCCTAAAGGAGGGCTTCAAGGCAACAAGAACTGCAGATTGCTCAGATCTGGTCAAAGCTGAATCTACACCAGGTTGAAAACATCCTGGGAGCTGGACTTGCTTCCCCTCCCAGCATTTGAATTTGTAGAGGTAGAAAGCCTTGTAAATCCTGTCTTGGGAAAAGAAACTCAAATTGTCACTAATCCCAACGTGGTGGTGGCTTAGTTGTGAGACAACCTCCCCAAAAATAGGCATAGCCATTTTGGTGCCTTTAGCCTTCTCACATGCAGTGTTCTGCACATCTGAACACTCTCCTTTATTCCTACCTACCCTGAGCTACACAACCAAAAAATCATTCACAGTAATTGTATAGATTTCTTCACATAAGCCAAGAGATGTTTCTAAAGAATAACAACTTTTAAAACCCTTCTTTAAATGTATTGCAGTCATGCTCATGCACAAGTCGGGCACCCAATAACTCAATGACTGTTAATGAAACTGAAAGTCTAATTAGCAAGATGAGGGGAACAACCCCAGCGTTCTGGCCCACCTCCAAGATGAATAATTGCATCTACCTATGCAAAACCCCCTTTGTCATTTCAATTAGGTGAGATATTCCTTTCACCCTGCTCTTAAATTGCTGGGTATTGTTTATAGTGCCATCGTAAAAGCTACTGAGCTCTAGCCTGGATGAAGCAGTGCTTTTATAGCACTGATGTGGTAATTCCTACCTGTCTTGGTTATTTTGCCCAAAAAGGCTCTCTGCTGCCAAAAATAAAACATGCACCTTAAAAAGAAAAAAATTAAAACAAACAACTCCCAACAAATCAAAATAAAACCAACCAGCCACCAAAACCCCACAACACCAAACCACTAATTCATTGTGCATATATTACTGCAAGAAGTATAAAAGCTGTGGATGCAGGGGGCAGCTTAACCGAGACACAGAAGTCACCCAACCAGGTGAGAGCATCTCTTCATGAATTCAGCAGGGTAGCAAGCAGCCACCTTACCACACTACCACAACTCTGAACGTCTCAGAAATCAACTCAAAGCTAACATCCTACTGACTGAAATACTACCAGCAGGTTAAAACATTCTTCTAAAAATCTCTTATACACAGACATCAAATTTATCAGGGCAGACAGTGAAGTCAGCCACCAGCCAGCCCTGCCAGGGCCTCCAAAACAACACTTGCACAGCATCTGCACACCTTGCTTCCCACTCAGTCTGCACACCCTGAAGAACTGTGCCCCAGGACAGCCACTGATTCCCCCTCACTGCTTGCATTCTGCCTCACTCCCTCACCAACCCCAGAATTCTCTAAAAAGCCTAAATCTTGGATTATGATTTTAAATTGCTCATCTGACTAACAGAAAGAATTCCTACACGGAAAAGGGTTTTAAACTTTGGTAGCTTTAATGTTGACTTAAAGAAGGACATCTGGGGCTTATTATTGCCTCATGATACCAGAGAGCCTTCCTTCCTCTCCTCTTTTGCCTCTGACTTGCCACTGAAATTGTTACTAGAAAGTAAACTCCTGGATGCTTCCATCAGCAGTGCTAATATATCTCACAGCCCTTTCCTTCTGCACTCCTGCTTTAAGCTCTCCTTAGCTCTTAAGAGCTGCAGTTTGCTAACAGACTGCATGAAGCCACTTGGAAAGGTGCTCACTGCTTTTGGTTATGAAAGTGAAAGATACCTTTCATTTAGGAGAAGAGGCAGGCAGACATCTGCATCACATCCCCACATTAACACTAACTGTACTTACTGCTTCATGCATCATTTCAGTAACCACATCAGCGATTTACTGCTCCACTACGGCACGATGGAAACTTCCACAATAAGATACAGGCCAGGAGTTAAAAAAGCTATAAAACCATTTAAAAAAAAAAGTGGGTTTTTTTCTTGCCCTGGCCTCCTAGGAATGTAAATCTCAAGAAAAAAGTAAGCCTAAGTTGTCTTTTTTTTTTTCCCCAAGGATTGCAAGTGTAGTAAGTGCCCCTGCCTTCCACCCACTAGTAAGTGCCCCTGCCTTCCACCCACTAGTAAGTGCCCCTGCCTTCCACCCACTAGTAAGTGCCCCTGCCTTCCACCCACTAGTAAGTGCCCCTGCCTTCCACCCACTAGTAAGTGCCCCTGCCTTCCACCCACTAGTAAGTGCCCCTGCCTTCCACCCACTAGTAAGTGCCCCTGCCTTCCACCCACTAGTAAGTGCCCCTGCCTTCCACCCACTAGTAAGTGCCCCTGCCTTCCACCCACTAGTAAGTGCCCCTGCCTTCCACCCACTAGTAAGTGCCCCTGCCTTCCACCCACTAGTAAGTGCCCCTGCCTTCCACCCACTAGTAAGTGCCCCTGCCTTCCACCCACTAGTAAGTGCCCCTGCCTTCCACCCACTAGTAAGTGCCCCTGCCTTCCACCCACTAGTAAGTGCCCCTGCCTTCCACCCACTAGTAAGTGCCCCTGCCTTCCACCCACTAGTAAGTGCCCCTGCCTTCCACCCACTAGTAAGTGCCCCTGCCTTCCACCCACTAGTAAGTGCCCCTGCCTTCCACCCACTAGTAAGTGCCCCTGCCTTCCACCCACTAGTAAGTGCCCCTGCCTGAAGTGTCACATCAAAAATCACACAGGCACTAATAGAAATGTGACCACAGCTGCACTTCTGCTACTACATTAAAAAAAGGCACTAAGATCAAAACAGTTTTCACATTGTCGTTATCTTCTGTAATAGGAGGATCAGGAAGATAGCAATAAATGTATTAAAATTTCAAAATACAGTAGAAAATAATTTCTACTAAGTACATCTGCTGGGGGCAAAGCTGCACGCAGCAACGATTAAGTGCAAGCATGCATCTGTCCTTTACAAATGCACAGCAGTAATACCTTAAACTCGGGAGCTCAAATAGTGGGCAGTCTTCCTGCACATGCAAATCTGCATCAGGTCAATGCTAAATTAGGAAGCACCTCCTATAAGTTTACGAAAGACAAAGAAAAAATTGGTTGCGAACTCCTCGGCATTGCAAAGATCTCTTTTGTCTGTCAATCAACAGAAAAGTATTATTCCACCATCACAAAAAAACCTTTGGAGGCAGTATAGGTCTGTGTGTTGTGCAAATGTGCAGTTGCTAAGAAGCAAATATGCTTCCCTTCTAATCAAATAGCCCAGCTCAGCAATGCTGCTGGCTTGGGGCAAGAAGCAAATTCCACCAGCCACAAACTTAGAAACAGTCTT
The DNA here is from genome assembly GCA_013399775.1 of Semnornis frantzii. Lineage (NCBI taxonomy): Eukaryota > Metazoa > Chordata > Aves > Piciformes > Ramphastidae > Semnornis > Semnornis frantzii. The sequence goes on from VWYK01074177.1 coordinate 56,804, forward strand.
GAATTATTTGTTGCTGACCGCTGGCTGAACCCTGTCCTGATGAGCACCATCACCATTAGCCACTTCTCAGTGTATTCCATCAACCAATGGCAATAGCAGCATGCTACAGCTCAGGCTGCAAGGAATTGATCAAACAGGGTAATGAGACTATTTCTTCATGGAGGTTATTTTAAATGAATATAAATATTTTCTTTCTACATAATTTGCCACAAAAGGTCACTGAACTCCCTGCGTTTCTAAAGAAAAATGCTGTGGTATCCCCTTTATATATTTGAATTAGGATACAGCCAACAAACAATTCGGGGCAGTTTTGATGATGGTGTAAATCTTAACGAGGTGGCATCCCGGACAACTGATTAGCAGCAGCATTTTATCTTCGCGTTTAGTTAAGAACAAAAAGAGGATTCGGTGCTATTTTAGAAAATTGTGACACACCATGCCCTTAAAATCCTTCCTGCGAGCACAGATTCTGGCCACCTCAAGGCTCAGACTTTTAACAAAGGATCATGCACATTTAGCCAGGCTTGCCATACTTCATAGCCCTTTCTACAGAGTCTTTCGAGGGAACTCATATGTTAAAAATAGCCACTTTGTATCAGAGGTAAATTGCTGATAAGGAGAGCCACATCCAGCACCCCCACTGACACCATCTCTAAAAACCTACTATAAACAGACACCGAGAGATCCTTGACATTTAATTCAAGCCAACTGCCACAAAACCCTCACCAAGGTTCTCTTTGCCCCATACAAGATTTTTAGTTCTATCTTTTCCAGTCCTGAGCAGCATCTCCAGCGCCAGGAAGCAGAGCAGTAGTGATTTAAATCCTGGTTGAACAGTGCTTTATTAACAAAGGCACTACGCCAGGGCAGGGCTAAGGCTCTGCTCAATAAACAGTGCTTATTGTTTTCTACTTTTAGGGATAATTATATAAAAATATTCCAACAGGCTAACTAAACACAATTGTTCATGTTCGAGAGTTCACAGGGTTGCCCCAAACAACTTGAAGAAAATGCTTTTAACACAAAAGAAAATTCAGATTTATATCCAAGGAGAAGTAGAATTCATTCAAGACAGCACTTGAAAATGGTGGTTAAAATAAAAACTAAAAAGAAATAGATATAAAAAGGATTTAAATTAGCTAGCCTGGTCCTGACTAATAGGAGTTCACTTAGATAATGACACAAAGGGCTTTGGATCCTTTGTTGAAATTCATTTCAAGTATTCAAAGCAATTTTATTTTTTTTCTAAATTAGGATAAAAATGCGTTACCTAAAACTCTGCTCCTCACACTTGTTGGGATCCTCACTTCCTCTATTTGTTTGGGGTTTTTTTTCCCCCATAACCTATACAGGAAGTAAGAAACTTTTGTTTGTTTGTTTGTTTTTTAATTTAAGAGATTATTAAGAACAATGTAAATAGGTTAGATCAAGAAAATTCTCCTCCTGTCTCCTACCTCCATTAAAATACTATTTAAAGAATTCTTTACCATCCTATCAATACTATTAGTATATCTTGCATGGCAGTGAATTGCATCTGAGGCTTGACCACAATAAAGCAGCTCAGGTGTTTGTTCTGCTGAATCACTCTTTCTAGAAATTCATTGTTTATGTTAAGAAAAGTTGACAGCAGAAGTAGAAGTGTAGCTCCCTGATAAAAAAGAGAGCTCAACTGGCTGCTTACTCCAAAACAAAGCTTGGTACATCTGTGACATAAACCACACAAATTATTATTGTTTATCCATAATTTCTTTTAAAAGTGAAAGTTCAAAAAAGAGAGACAATGCTACATTAACATTGAAGATCTATTTTTAAAAAATAGATGCAGAAAGTACAAAAGCCCTGAGAAGCTGTATGCTAAGCATGGGTGGGGGAAACCAGTTGACACATAAATCCTCATTTTTCCTCAAAGAGATTGCACATTAAGCCCTATATTCTGTTTAAAAAAGAAACACACCACAACCAAAAGCCAACCTACCCACCCTGCAGATGCAGACATTAGAAGCAGTCCCTTGCAACACCAATATAAACAAAAACCAGTCCCTTGGCTGAGGCAGACATCAGCACCCACTAGCAAGAGACATCTCATCAGCAGCCTAACATTTGACAAAAATCAGTGGAAACAGCAAAGAAGCCAAAGCGACTTCCAGTGCCAAGGAGCCAGATGGCACTGCTGGAAAAATTATATCTACAGACTGGCAGCTTGATTCCATGATTATTGCCCAAGGGAGGAGGAAGAGGCAAACAAGAGGTATTTCAGCGTGATGGAGTAAATCAATTATCGCCAGCTCACTACGGCATCTTCGCAGTATTTTTATACCACATCCTAAATATCACTCACATCAATGAGAGCCCTGGAATATTCCAGCAGTTTGAGATGGGGGTGGGAAAGGTAAGCTATGCATTCAAAAAAAAAAAAAATGTACTCAAATGCACCTCCACCAACTGCATCTCAGAGCCTCTCTTTTCAAATGCAGTTTGCAGAGATGTTGCAGGGTTTATTTTGCAGGTTTTATTTTCAACCTGAAATTCCAAACATTATCTACACAGGTCACAGTGGGGGAAAAAAAAGGTCCCTGCAGCTCTCAATGTTGTAACTACACTCTTTTGGGTGATTTCAACTCTTTGTGTGCCGTTACTTCATGCATCCAACTACACAGTGATCGTTTTGATACATACACCAAATGCTTTGGTCGGAAAAGTTTGTGCTGTTCTCAACAATTACTCTTCTGTTACGAGCTGGCTTCTGAAGGAGATGTTGTAGGGAGAAAAATTAGTCCCCTCCTACTTCCATACAAGGAAGGCTGTTCCAGAAATCAAAAAGACAACATTTTCATCCTACCAACTTCATACGCATTGAAGTCACTGAACATAAACCAGACAGAATTAGAAGAGCATTTCAGACTCTCCACCTGAAACCAGGCAGTGCTGATTCTTTGTTTATTGGAAGTCAATGACAACAGTTCCATTAACTCTTTTCCAGGCAGCTGTAATAAGGCCCATTTCCTCTATCTGTGCTTGTGAAAGAACAATTCATCTGTCACCTATCAAAAATACTTGGGGCATCTTCATTTCACTTGTTCCCATCCCATTACTGTCTCATAGCACAGCCACATAAACAGTTCAAACACCTTTCAGCTCCCAGTCACATCCTTCCAACACTAATCCTTTGCTCCTTGCCTCTTTGCACTAAGGAGGTGATGTACAAGTGCAGATATGTCAAGCACAAGCTAACACACATCTTCATATTGGTATTGTGAGCATTTATACACCACCCATATACAGAAATACAAAATATAACTGCTGAGGAGTAAGCAAGAAGATGTTTTACATGTAGACTACAGCAGCTCTGGAAAGTTAGTATCAGACTGTGCCAAATTCCTTAAGGAAAAGGACATGTTTTATTCACAAGGCTGCCAGGAAAATCTTGTTTAGACCATAAGAGGATTTCCTCCATTTTGTAATATAAGATCATCCACAATTTGTTGCCCAAAATGGGTCACAAACTATTTCTGACTGCCAGGAGTAAGGCTAAGATCCTCGTGGGATGCTCTGTTCATTGCTGTAGTAACTGCTGGTGAACAGGCTCTGACTAATATTAGTTAAGAAACCCCAGTGGTATTTTTAGTTTGGAGAGGAGACAGAATTGAGCATTAGTAGTCTGAGAAAAGAGAGGATTGAGCATTTGCAGTCTGCTACTCTACTCAACTCCTTACTCTCATAAGCAACCGAAGTAGCCACCCCTGAAGAACTGCTGAGGGAACGATCAACCAAGACCACACCATGCAGCGACAGATGTCCAAAGGAAGTGTGGCTCCTGCTGCAGATGTTTAAGCAACACAGTACCTGCAACATCTTGAAGAGACTAACATTAAATTGCCCATGTAGTAGATCTCTAAGGATTTCATTCATGATCTGTATTTTTCATTGCAGAGCACTGCAATAAACCTTTTTGTGACATAGTTTTTACTTCTCTCTCCACTCAAAGTTTTGCTTTTCCATTCAGATTGAATCTTAAAACTCACAAACACTTATTCAATGCAAGCTCTCTCTTATTTTAAAAGGAAACAAACCCAAATCCAGTAAATGAATGCCTGGATTGCATGCTGCCTGACAGAAAACAGGCCTGGCAGGGACCTGGCCAAGCTTTACAGATACACTTTGCACTTCTGCTGAGAGTATTAATCAGTTAAAACACAAAAACAGAAATACAAGCAGCCCATTTTTCTGATCATTAGAACTGACACACAATTCTGTGCAGATAATAAATTAAACACATTCCTAATCGCCAACTCAGAGAAAGGAAAGTCTACACCAAAGTTAAGTTGCTGGTTTGCTGCAAGACTGTACTTTGTTTTCTCTCCAGTTATTCTAAAGCCTCACTCTTGAGACAGCACTCCTGAAGCACCACACAAAGCACTGTTGTACATATATTTGATCTAGTCAAAACCAAAGAAAACACAACAGCATTGTAGGGTTGGTTGTCCCTCAGCTGGCTGGAACTACCACATGCTGTATGTTGAAGACAGCCTTTTTCCTGCTGTACTTGGTAGGAGAAGATGCTTTTGGCCATAAATGCCAGGCACCAACAACCTGTTGCACTTGAGCTCACTCTGGAAGAATACTAGAAGGGTACCCAACCTCAAGGTGCCACTGGAGTGGCATGAAGCATTTCTATCATCTACATTGACCCTTCTGGCTGGTTCTGGGAGGGAAGGCATAAGGAACTTACTGGAAGCTAATTCCCCACTACTGCTTGGCAGGAAGAAAGAAGAATTAGAGGAAAACCAGAAGGTAGAAATTCTCTCAGCTTTAAGGGCCTAAATTCATAATTTACAGCTTCCAAAACACACTTTAAAAGCTTATCACAAATCAGAAGGGCTAAAGGAAAACCTTCCCTCTTTATTTCATCTGTTTGTGATGTATTAGAATGGCTCTAGAAACACATTAGGCTGAAAAGCAGCACTTCAGCTTTCTGGGCTTTTTTTTTTTATCATAATATTGCTGAGTATCTCAAATAAAAGTAGGATCTAATAATTTTTTTTTTTTTTTAAACAACAGAAAGGTTAAGCAGATCACTCTTTGTTTTGTTTTTTTTTATCACAGATATTGCCCTGCATTGGTAGCAGAGTCCATGTAGATGTTTTGTTATTTCATAGTCACTGAAGCAACGTAGATGAAATAAAATAAGCAACAAACCATGTCATCTCTCTCATGGGAGAAAGGTAAATGCTAAAAGAACACAGGGGCTTATTGTTTAATAGGAAGTTTTTCATCATGGTAATTAGAAGTTCAAACATTTTAGTATCATCAATTTCTTTGCGCTGTTAACCTGCACGATGCCACTTTTAACTTTATTGTTGACTTTAACAGGGCCAAAAAAATCTCACTTTAAAAAAACTCAGCTTCCTATCAGAAATTAATCCCTTCTGTACAAAGGGTTTAAATCAAAATTAATGAGATTAGCTTTGCACATTTCATATGCTTGCCTTTTTTCTTCCTCCCCCTTAAACCCCTTGCTTCCCCAAAGTAACTCATTGCTTCTATATTCACTGCTGTGGCTCCTACCAAGGAACAAACCAGCAAGCACTTGAGTTGCTTGCTCTTTTCATAAGGTTTCAAAAGCAGTCACTGGATAAAGACTTTCTTCAGTCTTCAAAAACATTAATAGCAGAAGGGAAAAAGGAAACATGCCATCATTGTGTCTTTTATGGACAAGAGAGAGTGAAATCCCAGGCTGACAAAGAGTTTAAGGATGTATCCTTCACTAGCAAGTGGAGTCCAGCACTGGGGCAAGCTGCCTAAGGAGACTGAAGTTGCCCCATTAGAGACTTTTAGGAAAGATGAGACAGGTGTGACCAAGAAATGTCTCAGGCAGACTTTACTCCTAACCTGACTCCAACAAGGAGTTGATCTTCACAGCTTTTGACAGTTTCAAAGCCAGCAGCCCCTTCTCCTTTGTTAAACAGATTGGGATCTGGCAGTTACTGCACATACAGTCCCACCTGCTCCAATACCTGCATCAAATGAACTTCTTTAAAGGCCCTTCATATTTTAAGCTCTTTTTGCTTTTCACTGTGTCCAATCAGCTTGTAGAAGATTGCACTCTGGGTGACATCTCCACTGCCTGCAACTGCCAGAGCCTAGTCCCAAAGTGGTGCATCCTCCCTCTGACAGCCTCAGTGCAGCCTAGAATTTGTGCTGTGGCACAGTCTTCCTGCTTAAGACCGCGTTGCTAACTACAGCTTCTTGTATCTCTGCAAGCAACATTTCTGACCTTTCAGCCAGAAGTGTCTCAGAAATGCAGAATAACACCACCTTGCAACACAGTGTTTCATCTGCTATGTGACATCTGTTAAGACACAGCAAGAATCTACTAAAGAATTGATGAAAGCACAGAATTACCTACATGCATCAAAACAGTAAATTACATTATCTCACAGTCTCAATTCTGACAAGAACTAGTATCCCTTCAAACCAAAGCTGGGTAAAGACTGAGCTTCTGCATGCCATGTCCCATGGCACTGATGCTGCTGCCCCTCTGCCAAAGACCAAATGCCCCAATAAATCTGGATCTTGCTCTCCCCCAAATTGATCTTTAATAAAATCTGATTATCTAAAAAAATAAGGAATAAGAAGATATGTGGGTTTCTGCCCTCAAAGAGATCTACCTATGAGAAAAAATACTCCAATAAAGAAGTTTCTCACTTACTTGAATGGTTGCTGTGCTTAGTTTGGAACTCTCCCCAGCACTGCAAAGCAAATAACTGATCTGCTGGGATAGCTCAGATAAACTGCCAAAGCTGGCATCCCCAGGTCAGCCAAACATCCTCTCCACATACATGATTGCAATACTACATTAGTGGTAAACCAATACAAGATTGGAAGGATAGGAAGGTCTAAAGGAGAGAGGATAGAAGAACCCCAGCTGCATTCTCTATCAGTCAGTGTTTGCTAACACTGTTTAACTTGCTCAGTGGTGTAACAGGTTCAAAAACAAACTCAGTAGGAATGCAGTGAAGAGAAGGTAGGAAAATACTTGGATAGGCATTGTACATAAAGTTCTACAACGAACTCTGCCTTTCTTCAATGACAGTGTTTGAAACTACCAAAAAGGGGAAAAGAAAAAAAAAAGAAAGAATAAAAAAGAAAACTTAATCAGTACTTGTAATTCGGACTTACAGCGTCACAAGAAGCAGTGTGCAGAGTTTACTCACATCATTTGTCATTCTCACTTGATCAATCAAAATGCAAAATGTCATGCTGATGCAAAGGAAATACTACAGAGCATGTAAATCTGTTCACTCAAGCCTGCAAAGACTCATAGAGAGCTTTTCCAGAGGAGCTGCATAAAACCAGTGTTGAAGTCTGTTGTTTCATCCAAAAACTGCACTTAGAACAGCATGTTGCAGGGAGCAACAAATTTGTTCGTTTTCAAGACTTCATTAATTCTGATTCCTAAAAATTCTCCAAATGTCCTATTTATTTGGCTTGCTCAGGTCCTACCTTCCTTCACTCCAACTATGGGAAGTTTTTTTTGTATGAGATTCTCATTCTACTAGAAAACACATTTTATTCATTAGCTATGGCCCAATATGATAAAGTGAAGAGCATATAAAGTCCCCAGACACATTCCCAGTACTTCTTTCATCCCTACATGCTCAAGGCATTATTTCTAGACTTTCCACAGAAATTATGATGATCTAAATTATTTCATCACAGCACTCAGAGTGATCATTTTCAATCCAGTAATTACCCAGGCACACACCCCCTGCAGAGCTAGACACATCTTCTGAAGTGGTGGTCAGTTCCCTGGCAGTGCTTGCAAAGTCGGAAAGTTTGCTCCACCAGCACTAAAGGCACTCCCTGCTATGGAACAGAGGTACCACACACCAAGCAAGGGTTACTATTAAACAAAACTCCCTGGAGATCACAAAAGATGGGGGCACTGCTAAATAAGGAAGTTTCATCGTGGCATCGAACCTGCATTTAATGCCACCCTAAGAAACATGAAAACCAAGTGACCAACCAGGTGCTTTCCCCCCATCATTTCAATCAAAGTTAAGTTTGTTATCAACCTTCAAGACGGTCTTGAAAGTATTTTGGTATACTTTGGTTTCCAACTGATCAAGACATATCTTCTTTTTGCTGTTCACATTCTTCAAAATGCAGATGGAAGGGGAGTAAGAATTCACAAGACATAAGATTGTTATACAATGTACTATACACAAACCTGTCATTTAAATTGCAAGAAACCTACTCATCAATAAGTGAAAAAATACCCTGCTCAAAAATCAATTATGTTGAGTCTTTTGTATAGAGAAGTACTACACCTTTCAGGCAACTGGTATTAATGAGCAGACATGGCTATAGAATCTCCATCTGTTTTTCTGACAAAGCTGTGACTACTTCAGTCTCTCATTGAAATTCCATTAATCTGGTGCACCAAGGACCAATGTGAAAATCAAAACTCCATCTAACCCTTTATCAGCTCACAATAACCTACGAGTGAACTCTGCCTGTTAGCATACAGCGAGTTATGATTTTGCTATCAATCAGGCTGTTAGCCAATTAAAAAAAAAAAAATCAAGTTAAGGACTGAGTGCTTGGCAGTGCTGTTTTGTTTTGTCTTGGGTTTGTTGTTTTATTTGGGCGTTTTGTTGTGTTTTAGCCCTCTCCCAGGTTCTGTGGGGTGCCCAGATATGTAAGCCTATGCATCATTCTCCTTTGCTTGATTTAATTGCTGCCAGCAATCAAGTCAAAGCATCACTGAAGTGTGCTTGAATTTCATTAGATGATATAACTTATGCTACTTTCCTACAGTACCTAATAAACCATAAAGAAACCAAAACACATATGGCTTGAGGGAATAACTGGAAAATTAGGTGGCCATTTGGGAACTGAGTGAACTTTTGAACCACAGGAATAGAGAAAAAGAAATATTAAAAGGAAAGACAGACTTAGAATGCACACAGAGACGTGGGGGTTTGACCTTTTCAGTACCTAGAAAATTACATTAGCATTATGAAAAATACATATCATGTTTAGAGTTTATAATCCATCAAAGTTTAGATACTTTGTTAGTGCCTACCATAAGGTAAAAGTCAAAAGGACAACATAACAATCAGATTTGACAAAAGGCCTTTAAGTGACCTGTGCTAATTTAGTTATCCCATACTTATTGTTAAATGGATTATCTCTCTTGTAATTAATACACCATTATACAAAGGTCACACAAAACCTCCAGGATTCTGCACTGGCTGTAATGTACACATAGTGCACTAATTCTTTGTCTGTTGCCAAGTGGCTATTTGGCAGTGACACTGCAAAGTCACCTAGCAACATCTTCACAGGTTGTGCAAACCTCGCGGTCTAATTCGAGCACGCAAAAGGTAAATGCCTGTCTCCTTTTGGCTTTGATTTGCAGAAAACATATAAGAGGTTTTACATAAAAATACGGACTCAAACCAATTAAAAAGCACCTCCATTTGGTTGTTGCAGTTGGGCTGCTCTAGTAACGCTCCGAGCCTTGAGCCTACACAAATGCAGTTCGGCATCAGCTTGCAGCCCTGCTGAACTGGTAACCATACAAGATGAAACATTTACCTTCCAGACTCAGTTATTGAGTATTGACAGATCACAAAGAATAAATAATAATGAAGCAAAACAAAAATACAGTATTAAGCTTCGAAGCTATTCATGCCTATGAGAACTGAAACAAATGGCACCTTCAAAGACCAATCCACCTCTTATATGAGATTCTTCCAACATACATTTTCATACATAGTCTAGGTGGCTAGACCTGAATGATGGACTAGAGGTGTTCAAATCAAGTCTTAAAATGGCACACTAAACATTCAAAGAGGAAAACAGAAACACTCCTCCAATAAAGCATTGGCTCTGCCAGTGAAAGTATTTATAGATCAAAATCTACCACCTCTTCTCACTCTTCCTCGTGCTGCATTCCCCCTCCATAATCAAAAAGGATTATCACACAACACAGAAAGGCCAGCGAGGTAAAACTCATCTTAAATATAATGGAATTGCATGCACTGCCTTTCTGCCTAAACTGGAATGAGTAGCCAAGGTACTGTTAGGCAGCTCTTACACCTACTGTCAGAACTACAATATCCAAAACAGGCCAAAAATTACTCATCTGTATAAAATCACAGTATTTTATATACCCTGGCACCAGCATTCTGCAGCCATCCATTATTCACATTTATTAACACCATCACTTTTTTTTGATTAACTGTTTTGAAATAAATCCACCATCACATCTCCTATTGAACACTCACACACTTTTGCCACGTGCCCTTTATGCAATCAGCACTGTGTTAGGTTACAATTAGAAATAATGTTAAGATTATGTTTGTAAGTAAAAATGAATAGGTGGAAAGTTGCATCCATCTGTAGACTGGAAAATTAGCTTTCTTTGACTGATAGTTGCATTTCATATTTGACTGATAATTGCATTCCAACCAGAAAGCAAATAGGCTTGGGTTTGGTTTGTTTGGGTTGTTGTTTTCAGCAGAAGGTCATATTGCCAAAATGCAACAAGCTCAATATTAAAAAAAAAAAAAAGTGTTGTTATTATTATTGTTACACATTTTACAGAGTTCTGCTTATAAAAAAAATTGTGCTATTCTGAATCAGTGGTTAGAAGGTTTATCACTTATGCATGTACTTCACTTATCCCTGTTCTGCAATAGACATAATTTTATACCTCATAAAAGCAATTTATGTTTCCAAAGGGAATAATCTGGATAGCATAAAATGTGGAGTGCTATGTTGCAGGAAGCATATTTTCGTTCAGCAATTGTATTTTGAGATGGAGCTGCACAGTTTGATCATCATATCATGTCAGAAAGCATCATTCACTAGTAAGTCTATCTAACTTCCAGTGCCACAAATTAATATACAACGTTAATTTATTTCTGTGTGTGCTTAATTTATTGCCATATATTATCCATAGAAGGTATTTATATTATGGATACAATAAACGAATCCCAGAAATATGGACACCGGAGCAAGCTTGTTAACTGCTGAAATATTCAATTGTTCACCTCTTCAGAACAGTCACATTTAGCATTAAATTTAATGAATAAAATAAAATAACATGAAAAACAGCTACAGAGCCTGGATTTCTTAAAATGTAAACTCAAATCTAGAATTTATATCATGAAAACATTCTGCAAAAGACTATCTTAATAGAAGAAAACATCGCAGGAATAATTAATTTAATATTTTATGAACCTATTCTGAACGGAGTTTGCAGAAAAGTATCAATCATGTAAACCCTTTCATTATTTATTAGATAAATAATACAGGAAGCCATTAAGTAGCACAATAAAATTAAGCAAGAATCTGATAACGTTGAATTAACAAACAATTTGTTACTACAAATATTCGCACACTGGCTTAGCCACTGATCGATCTTTAAAAGCGCGTGCATCTACAGAAGACGCTTTGTTACGAAAAAACGGGAGTTTTACCCAAAAAAAGGCGAACTGGAGCCAGCCTGGCTGCGCTCGAGTGCCGCTAGAGGGCGCTCCTCGGCGCCTGTAAGGGCTCCCGGGAAGGGGCGAGCCGCAGCTGGGACACTTCTCTGCGGTCTGACTGCCAGCACTAACACTCGCATCACGAGGGTCCCATCACACGACTTTGTAGCACACCAGTAAATCTGGTACCTTCTAAAGGTAAACAGTGTCACGTACCATCCGGGAGCGCTTCGTCGTCTCCATCATCCTGGTCAGATGCCACCGAGTCACCGTCACCAGGAGTCGAAGAGCCCCCAGACTCTTCCCCGTCTTCCAGTACTGCAAAAGTCAACAACGTATTGTTAGTTTAAATAGCTTATCATACAGAGAGGATCAAAAAACCCCAACCAAAGCCCCAGAAATCTTTTGAGGGCTACCAATCCCCATCCGAAACCAAGCCTACCCCACCGCTGATGGACTTTTAACACGCACCGCATCCACCCAAGCTCCTCTTTTGGGGCTGCCTCCGGACCGGCCGAGCGCATCCTGCTGAAGTGGTTTCCCTAAACGCTACTCCTCACGCCGCAGAGCTGAGAGCTGCTCACTCGGAACGGGAAGGAGCACGGCACAGAGCTAGGCGAGGGCAAAGCCTGGCAGGAGGAGCAGGCAGTGCCAAGCGCCCAAGTTCTGCCTGTCCGAGCGCAGGAAGGAGATGCGGCAACTTCCGCGCGAGAACTGCCAAACTCCTGTTGGCAGCAGTTTGTCGCCCTCTGCCCACTTGCACTTTTCCTCACCGTAATTAGGTGCTACTTTGGAAATGTTTTATGTATATTCCCTCCCACCAAACTAAAAAGGCGATCGCCGCCTGCCAGCAGCCGGTCGGACGGAACCCGCAGCTGAACGGAGCTCTCCACTGATGAATTTAACACAGCTGAGAGCTCTACTACGATACATACAAACTCTACATTATTAGCTAACCTATGCACTACTTGATCAGACTGCATTACGTGCCGAGGTCTGGGAAAGGTAAAGTTAAATCGATATTACCCAAGGCTTTCATTTAATTAAACAAAATTTACATCCTCTCTCCCAAACCTCAGTAGTACTGATTTTATTTTTTTTAATACTGTCTAGGTGAGGAAGAGCTGGAAAAGTAACACAAACTACATTGTTCCATTGAAAAACAAAGAAATTGTTTGGTTTTTTTTTAATCAAGCCCTTGTGAAGAAGCCAAATCCAGCGATTAAAGATGATAAATATCAGCAAACGAGACTCATAAAGCTGCCTCTCCAAAGCTCAACTGGCCCTTCCTTTTCTCAAAAAGCACATAAGGCTAAATCGTGTCAGCATTGCCTTTTGGCATATTCACATGCAGAAATCTTTTCCAAGATCTCCAGGCACACTTCACCATTCGTGTGCTCCCTTCTGGAGTACTGTATCCAACAACTCATTTCTCAGAATTCAAAACAAACCCCACACATAGTGAAAATATTCCTCTCCACAGACACACGAGTTGCATTCTCCTGCAGGGCTGCCTACCCATGGCTCAGATTTTTGTGTCCCCTCTTCACATTTAAGAACAGAAAATCACAAAAAGCCCCACAGCTGTTAGCATGGAGCAGCAAGTTTTCTACCCAAATAAGCCAACAAAGCCTGATTTTTGCTTTGCTGGAGTTTTTACCTCCCCAGATTGCTAAATACCAAACTCTTTTCCCTTTCACTAGTTTAGAATGCTTTTCTTGGGAAAGCTTCCTTCCAAGCATCCATCCCATACAGCAATTGCTTTGAACCTGAACCTGACTCCAATCTATTTTTGACACTGCTCTCTTCCAGTAGCACTCTAGCCATCATGTTAATCTGATCAAAATATTTGCATTTCATCACACCTGTCAAACCAAAAGTAAGTTATGCCTCTGCAGGATTCACATCTTCCTCCAAACAGAAAGCTAGAGAACAGATAGCAGAGGAACAGAAAGTATTATGCATAGTTACAACCAGCACGATCATCTTTGACATTTGCATGCCACAGTCCAGTTGCCTCTCTGTCTATTTATATCTCTGTATCTTTATTAGATGACAGACTCCACAGAAAAAGAGCAGACATGATATTCACAACCTGTACAGCATCAAAAGTTGTTCCAGTCTTTTCCTGTCTTAAACTTCCTCTAGTACTAGAACGTGTAGAACGTGTGTGTACAAGCTCTAGCTCTCAGTCCAAAATGTCCTCCTATCAGCTGTACTATCATTTAAGCTTCATGAAGGTGTCAGCATAATTTCAAAACATTAGGGTGGATTTCCAGCAGGAAACACTTCCAGAAACCCCCATACTGCAGCACCAAAAATTCACAGGCTGAATGGTATGAGTAAATCTAAATATGTTGAGTACATCTAAAGGAGTAGCACTTGTGGATGACAAATAGGCAAGTACAAAGAATATCTCCAGAGAATTTTGACCCACTCAGCAATTCATAATCTCTTGCAGAGTTGTGATTTATTATATAAGCTTGCACAGCTGCACTGTTACCTTGCTCTTCCATTAAGTCACAATGCTACTATTTTCTCATTTCAAATGCTTAGAATTTCAAATTCAGTAAAACCTTTGTTCTCTGTATTCATCTAAAAGAGTCTTGTGCTCTAGGAACAAGTGGCTTTTTAACACATACATATATATCTAGGGCACACCATGTATCTATTCCAGATGTATTTGAAACAAAAAAAGCAAAACAAAACAACCAAACATGGGCACACTGAAGGTAGATTTATAATAAAATAAATAGTTGTTCTAATTCTACAATATCCAAGTGTAAAATGCTCTTAAAACAAAATAACAAAAAAGAGGTATTAAAAGAAAAAAAAATTACATGCTCAGTGCTTTTAGAAAACTACTCTTCGAAGCACTCTCTGAATGTTAAGTTGTAAATAAATGCTTGTGGAGTTGCATGAAGAAAAGCCTCACTGAGAAAGGCAATTAGAACAAATAATAAATCCCATGCCATACAACACCATGTTTAAGTACCCACACTTTATGTGGAAACTGGAGAACAGGTTACAGACACTAAATAGAGATTCAAGCAACTCGCATCCCTGCAGGACTAGGTTAAACTAAACATCTTCCACAGTAAATAAATGCAGTTGTAAATTTACATTATGGACTGCAATGCAATGCTGAGCCATGTCATCTGTACAGAACTGCAGGCACTTGAGCACTGACTCCCTACTCTGCAGCTTAAGGCAGGCAGCATCTCACAAGGTCTTCCTGTGCTTACACAGGAGGAGGACTACATGCTAGTGCCAGCCTTCAGGATGTGCCTCCTAATTGTGACACAGCTCAAAGCCACCTTAGAAGCACATCCTTTTAACATGTAAGGATATTGTTCCTGACAGCCCATAGAGAAGCTTTGCCATGGTTCTATGGAGTCTCCTACATTCCCACCCAGAATAATCTCTGCCCTTTCTCCACTTCACATGCTCCTGTTGCACTGCACTTTCTACTCCGTCTAGACAGAACTGCGCCGGAGCTGCACGTGTGGCTCCTGGAACAGTCAGAGGAGTCAGTGTTGAGCAGCACAAGCCACTGCTCCCTTCAGGTGCCAAGTACCTAAAAATACACCCAAAAAGCACCAATAAATTAAAGAAGGGCATTCAGCTTGCATTTATGTAATAGAAAAACGAACTACAAAGCAACAATGGGCATCAGGTAAGTGTATCCAATACAATTTGCAGACATAATTGAAAGCATTACTGCCTAATCAGACATCTAAAAGCAAAGCATGCTCAAACAAAATGTCTATAGACTCATTAGTTGGCAGCCATTCCATTACAATCACACATAATGTCAGTAGTGCCTTGAACCTCTGCCAATGACAACAGCATAAATTTTGCATCTCATTTCTGTGGTCATAAAATTAATGATCAGTTTAAAAATACTTCTTTGATAAAGTTATTGCACAAAGAAGTGACATGAATGTGTCCCTGTTATGTAGTCGCAAGCATAATTAAGGAGTTGATGCTCATTAATATAGTTTCTTGTTTTCCCAGAATACCAGATGATTTATCTGGAAGTTGAAAAGTTTAATTAACAGGAGATAGTTAACAGTTGCAACAACAACAAAAATGTGTCTATGAACTGACCCCATTCTCCAGTTTCTGCAATTTGAACTAATCTCTCATGGGTTTGAGAGGTTTTGCTGTTTTAAATAAATAAACAAGTAAATAAAAGCAACCATAAAATGTCTTTCCTTGTTAAATACTGCCTTTACCAGTGCAGGTTATTTATTGATTTAGGAAACACATAGCAAAGGGCAAGTGCAGCATATTACAAATGGGGCATAAAACAAACTCTTGGCGTTGTAACCAGGGCTGCACTGCAGTCCCTGCCCCCAGTACTGAAGGCTTCTGACACATTTAGTTGATAAAACCTGAATAAAATGAACAGGAGCATATTACTTCATAAGAATCCAGGTTTAATTTTTTTTTTAATTAAAAAAAAAAAAGAAAGCCCAACTTTCATTTCCCCTAAGAATTAATTTTCTTCTGCAGTAGTGTGATTATATTAATGAACTCCTAAGCACTGGAGAAACTGCTTTCAGCTTTCACCACTAAATCTGAAAAAGGAGCAAGCAAGATGTTTCAGCCAGTGCCTCTGGAAGAGACTTGCTAGCTCACATCCTCAGATCACTAAACACTTCCAATTTATTCCTTAAAAAGTCTAAGCAGAGGCATGCATTAAAATTACTCAAGTATAAGAGAAATAAAAACTCACGAAAACAAGACACACAGGTCAAAACACTCTGCTTCTTGCCACTTCAGAAGGTCCCCAGTTACAGCAGGCTGAAATCTTCTCCCTTCCCTGTCCCTCTCTGCTGCACAGGAGCCCACCAAACAAAGGACTGGATGAAGCCATCAAGCAGATCGGTGCAAGGTTCTTACTAGACACTTTTTCACAGAAGTAAGGAGATGGAGTTGCTTTCAAGCTGGCACAAGTGTATAGCCCCTTGACAGCTGCAGCTGATGAGAAGCTACTGTCAGCCCTACCCAGTCAGTCCCAGCCAGATGACTGAGCCAGCAGTCCTCTTGCAAGACTGGATTCACTTTTTCAGTATATGCTTTGCCACGCAGTCTGTTCCAACACACTTATTGCTGAAGAGTCTTCTAGAACCTTACATTAACATGTTTTTCGATGGCTTTTGTAAAAGACAGGTAGGAATTCTTTAGCAGCTATTTGTTAAAGCAATACTGAAGGAGCATCAGGTATCTGAGCAAATACACTTCAGTGAAAAGAAATTTCTAAGGGCAACACAACTTTTACCTGCTGAGTTGCCTCTTGTTCCACTGAGGTACATCATAGTAAGACCATTTCATACTGCGCTGGTGGTTGTATCTTGTGCTGCTTGAAACTGCACTTGAGACAGGCACTTCACAGAGAAGAGATGTGTGTAGCTGAAAGGGACAACACAATGACTTGCCTACAATGAAAGCCTCCACATTTCCAGGACAGAGTGGTATCTGGCACACTTCTAATGAGGAGAATGATCTCTGCTCAAGGGACTGCTTAGCAGCTAAGCTCTCTCTTCTGCAGTCACGGTTAAACACTGACAATGTACTGATGCTCCTGACTGAAAGTTCAAGTGTATTAGAACATACAACTCCCACCCACATACTGCTCTGGTGACCACAACTTACTGCCTCCCTTTCTCAAAAACTCCTGTCTGCTGCTGTTTCCTGAAAACCAGAGTGTACACAGACAAAAGAGAAAATGTCACTCCCACAAAAAAACAAACACAGAAAGATTGGGGGGAGGGGGAAAAAAAAAGGAAACTCAAAGCTTTAGCATATAGTGCTACTCTATCAGCCTGGCTATTTCCAGGAAGCAGGCATCTTAGGCTCCAGACACTCACCAAGGCAGAAGCCAAAGAGGCATGAGTCATTTAAAGGTTTCCTAGAGGTGCTCCCAATATCTACATGAAGAATGCCAGCGCTCCAGAGCCAGAGGTTTCTCTTCTGTTATCCTACAGTGACATGAGAATGCAAGTGGACCTTCATTTTTCAGTCAGACTGAGCAGCAGTAGTTAGCAAATGTCATCTTGCACTTCTCTGCCATGCCAGTGCCAGAGCTGTGCTCTGCAAATCAAATAGGAGGTGCACTGTGTGGTTTGTGGGGAGCTCGCTCTGCAAATTCCCAGATCATGACTCCATTTGGCTCATGCTTTTCGTGTCTCACTTCCAATACTGAGCCAAATCCTTTTGTGAAAAGTGATTAAAAAAATATATTTTACTAAAATAAATGGGAATAACAGATGGCAAGTGAGCTGCAAACACAAATAGAGTTTTCTAGGGCTTGCAGTGCTTCTGCCAACTTTAGCACTATTTTTAGCATAAACTGAAAACAAGGTTCTTTTAACTAAACATTTTGGCAGCAGTGGTATTGATTCAATTAATCTCAAAACAGAGAAATGCCAAAAACTGTATTAACCCAGAATCTCTGATGAAGTGCAGACTGCTGTACCCTTATGGAACACCAGTCTTCTAAAAAATGAACCTGGATGAAAATCATCTTAGTTTTCAAATTCCTTCCCAATTCTACAATCTAGAACGGGTCACTTCGAGTGTGACTGTGGCTTTCTGGGTCAGCTTAAAACTGTTTGGACAAAGAGTTAAATATTTCAAATGAAAATTTAAAGAATAAAACCAAGAAAAAGCAGCAGTGTCTAAGAGAAAGAGATATTTGTACCAAATTCCTTAATTTAAGAGTAAGACACACACAAAAGAGGTATACTAAGTCAATAAATAAAAAGTAACACTTGTGAAAAAATGAGTGGTTTGGTTATTAATATAACATTTTTGGTCCTAAGAACAACAGGCACTTTCTTTGTATATCAGCATTACACTTAACTGTAAAAGTTAGTGTAAAACCAGGTAGCACACAGCACATGAGAATTAAACATTTTCCTGTGCGGTTAATTCTGTGTCTTCCCTTTTCCCTTGCACACACTTCCCCTAAAAAGCTTCATTTTCATGGTGTGCAGAGACAAGAGATGTCTTTGCCAGCAGATTTACTGATCTGGTACACAACATAAGAAGGCTTCCTTTAAAAGGTTGCAAGAAAGTCCTCCAGTTCGTCAGCCTGATTGCAAAGTAAGTATGTGACTTCTGAAAACTAGGAGGTGCACACAGACAATTAAGGAGTCTGGTTCTATCTGCGAACACGCTCTTCAGCTTGTTATTATTATTGTTGTTTTAACCTCCTTGCCTTATTTTTATGGAAAATAAGATCCTGCATGCTGGTGGCCACAGCCCATTCCACAGGATTTCACGTGCAATACTGTGGTCAGACTGACTAGTCACGGCATGCTAAGCCAGTGGGACTTCAAGAACACGCAGTGATGAGAGACAGTGGAGTGACAAGCTGATTCACACAAAGCATACTTGTGCAACAACTCACAAGCTGGAGGAGCTGCTATTTGAGAGACCAGAGTCAAGTTTCATTCTCTTATACAGGAAATAGATGAATTTTGACAGTGTTAGCCTACTCCTTTCGCCCTCCAAAAATTCTGCTGGGTGCTTCTGGAAGGATGACAGGTTACAACTCACCAGATTCTTGAAAACAGTTGATACAGTATGATAATGATTATACCATGATAACATGGCACATAGTATTAATCCTTTTTTTCCTTTCAGCTATGCAGATTTATTTACATTTTTTAAAGGTGGAGTAACTGCTACTGCAAAACAAAGCAGCAGGTTTGAAGTTTAGCCATGCACAACAGTGCAGCCCTCTTCTTTTCCTAGAAGGTAGTCCCCTTTTTCACCTTGTATTTCAAGTTGTTTCTTTCTCTCTCAAGAGAAGGAAAAGGGTCTGACCACCACTGTCACCTCAGGTTTTAATCTTTTCTCGAATTTTCCACCTTTTTAGATTTCTAGGTCTGCACAGAGATGTGAAGAGAAACAAGAGCTGACCTCATTCGGATGCCACCACTGCTTTGTTTCTCCAGTAGCTGGGCCAAGACTCTGACTGCTTACCTCCACGTGAGTCCTTTGTTCTACACCTACAAAGTCACACCTAATCTGTACAGCCCTAAAGTAAGAATGACAACCAAATAAAGTTTAGCACACGTTTCTTGAACTCTGGAAATTACACCAACCACCTGTACCACTGAGCCACGACCCCTCAAATATTTCACAATGAAGTGCAGGCTCCCATTTCTCACAAATTTTTCATAGTCATGCAGGTAAATGCACATGAATTTGGAGGAATTTATCCTCACTTGCAGAAAACAATGGTATCATTTTAGAACCCTCCCACTGTTAGAAAGTTGTGGAAGAAAATTGAAGTGTCAGCATTTGCAAGACTCACCATCTGTACATAGTTCTATGACCTGAACCAAACAGGCACAACATAAGAATTTTTAAAAGGGTGATACATCCTTCTTAAGAACCAGATGCACCCCAAGGAAAAGAACAAGGCTGAGTGCAATTTTCACAGAAATCAGAACAAGTCATATTGTAACAATTACAGACTATTTTGCTGGAGATAATGAAATCCCATCTTTATTAGTAATTTGGTAACTCAGAAAAGAAATTCTGAATCAAATTGCCAACAAAGAAAGCAAACACACTAAAATTTTCCTGACTTTCAAAACGAGCAAACCAGTAAATACAAACTCTGCTCTTTGTACACAATTCTGTTTGTTAGAGTCATATCTTTGGAAAGTTATTAAGTCTTTAAAAACATGCTCTCCAGAACGTCAGATGGATTTTCAATGAAACAGCTACCCCGCTCAACTTTATGTTAGTAATTTGCTTATTAAAACAATGCTTGATTTTTTTCCTTTTGCACACTTATTTCTGTTGGACAGTGAAGACAGAAAGGAAAACGCATATGAGATGCAGTCAGGGTGATGAGGTGCAGTATAAAAGAAAGAAAATTATTTTAATACAAATTTTAAATAATCACATAGCTTGAGTTTACAAAATCCTGGCAATCTCTGGGAAGTTTCAAGCTGTATTCTCCTCTTTCAGTTGCACTGTTATGGTTTATAACTCAACTTAAACAGGGATAAGAAATGCATGAATGTGTTCTGCCTTGTTGTAACATTACTTGTCTAATATGACTTACATATTTTCACTTTATCAGGAGGCACACTGTAGCCTACACATTTCAACCTCCTCATACAGAAACAGACAGTTCTTAACCACTGCAAGAAGTGAAGCTTTGCACAGGCTTTTTTGACCCCGTTCTGTGACCCTCATACCAGCATCCACAGGCTATAGGTCATGACCTCAAAAATTAGCATCGTGGAAATAAGAGCCCTTCCAGGTTTAGTTACAGAACAGAACACTGTAGCAACAAACTCCTCAGTCTTCTCTAAACTGAACTCTGCAGCTTCGTTTTAACTCCACTAGCAGACAATAGATAAGCCACACTTCAGTTTTCATTATTCACACACTAAATCATCTCCTCTCCAGCTAAAGGTCTGAGCTCCCACCGCACTGTGAAGAAAACCCTCTGGATCGAGAGCCAACGCCTTATGACCGCTAGATGAGCCTATTAAAAGGTTAAAGAAACATCACAATGGGATTGAAGATTTTTGCAATGCTAAGAAAAGGGCTGAAATCAGTTATCTCCGCGGGGATTCTATCTCCCGAGCGGGATGCTTCGCACATGCTTCATCTGAAGAAAACAAACCAAACCCAGGTCGCACGGCACAGCCTTTCGCAGGGCTGCGCCACTGTTCAGCCGGACCTGGCTGGGTCCGTCTATCACAAATCCCGAGCTGCGGTTCTGACCCAGTCCCTCCGTCAGTAAGCGCTCCCGGAGGCGTTCGAGAGCGGGCGGCGCGGGGCGAGCCCTGCGCTGTGGTGTCGCAGCCAGCACCTCGGCACGGCCGCGCACTCCCCGCGCCGCTCGCCAGGGGGCGCCTCGGCCCCTCAGCAGCCACAGGCGCTGCCGAACCCGGCCCGGGGCGGGGGGTCCCCGGCACCGACACCCCGCGGGGAGAGGGGCAGGGAAAGGCACGGGAAGGCACGGGATTTACCTTTGTCCGGGAAGTCCTTGGGGAAGCTGCAGAAAGAAGAAGAAACAGCATCAAGCAGTGCACGCTCGCAAGCACACGCGCAGAACGCAGCCTAGAACCCCTGAAAGCTCTGCACTTTGGGAGTCTCTCGGCTAAAGGATTCGCTCAGTTTTCCTCCTGCCTTTGCATTCGAGAGAATCCCCACTCGCCTCAAAGACACTTCCGCGAAACCGAACCCAGACAGAGCTGCCTTTGCTATCTTGAGGTGGAAATGTACAAAAACATCGTTAGCTTTACTAAGTCTTCTAAATGTTGATAAATTTCTGTGCACCAGCAAAAGTCACTAAACATGTTATAGAATAAACACAGTATGTTAGCAGGAGATATGTCACTAAACATGCTATAAAATAACACGGTATGTTAGCAGGAACTATGTCCACAAATAGTGGTTTAAGTTGCAGTGATTTATGAAATTCACATGAAAAAGTATTAATAGTTAATTTTTTTAACTTAACACATGCCTAAATATTTTTTTTTAAATAAAAATAAAAATTAAAGTCACTGTCAAATAAGATTTCAGTTTGTTTAATGCCGAAATAAATTATCTCAGGGGGACTGTTTCTTCAGAGCTATATTTGATGCTACAAAACCCAAAATAATAATCATATATAGTTGGAGGTATAGAGATAAGTAATCAGGACAGAGCTACATAAAATGGCACCTCAAGAAGCATGCATGGACTAGAGCTTATGAAACGATGAGGATTTCACCAGGAATAACTAGCAAATAAAATGCAGCTGCCAAGAGGACCTTCATGGACAATAAGCAGTAGTGTCAGTATGGAGTTTAGTCAGTAAGGAGATGCTCAGAGTAACAAGCAGGAAAGAAATGAAGGGGCTAGAGATAAGAAAGTGAGAAATGCAAAGAGAGATAAAAGGACAGATCTAAGAAATCCTGTGCAGCAAGCAGCAGTACTTGTTGAGGACAGCCTGATACGTGAAATGTGAAAAATCAAAGATGAGTACAATGTATTATGTAGCCAGCACGACAGGCAAAGTGTGCTAACAGTGACTGTTACAGGAGACAAGGAAGGAATTAGATACTAAAGTCAGTCAGGAAACCATGGTGTCATCTAAGTGGACAGCAAAGGATCCAGTGTCAACTCTGCGTGAAGCTGCAGGTTCCCTCCTTTGGCATTTCATCACCCCAAAGCACCTGGTTGAGTCATAAGCATGGAGAAAAATGTCAGCAGTTCTGTTTCTAAGTCATCTGCACAGCCCCAGTTAGCTCAATAACCAGAAGGCACAGCACATCCAGAGAAGGACAGAAACTCCTGGATCCCTAGCATTGATAACCCAAATCAAAGGCACACACACAACAGCTCCACAAAAGCAAACCACTGCAGCCAAATCTCTTTAACCAAGTTCTTTAACTGAAGTTAAAATACAATAGAAGGGAGTTGGAAATCATCCTTAAGTCTGTCATAAGCATTTCACTGTTTTAACACTGAAGAAACAAATTTGTGATCTGTAAGTTTGCAGTTATGTTTCCATTTTCTATTATGGAGAGAGCTAAATAAGAGAACATAGAGTATAGCACTGAATTATGCTCTTTTACACTAGCTGAGGAATCTCATTTATATTCTCAGTGTATTTTGTTTCCCCTGTTTTAATACATCTTAGCAAAGCAGAGGTGAAGGCAAGCTCTACCCAACCAGCCTGCAATCAGAGTTCAGAATGTCAGAGCAGTTAAAATGTGACAAATGTTTATGTTCCCATTTCTTATTGCCAAACTGTAGCAGCTACAAGAAAAAGACTCGAAGCTGTCCAGAATGACAAAATCAGGACCTAGACTGGATTTTTTGTTCACATTGCTAACGGTTATTAAAAGTTTGTAAACACTTAAGTTATCTGTTAATGTCTTTAAAACATAACAAAGCCTTTAAGTTCACTTACCTTGCCATAACATCTTTTATCTTCTTTAGAAGAATTTCCCTTTTTTCTCTTGCTTTGTTGGATAGATTTTCTTCTTTTAGCACTTGGGAAATAAATGTATGAACATCTAAATAAAGGGAAAAAAAATACAGCTCAAAAGAAGGGTAAATACTGCTGTAATAAGTTTGTTCTGATACTACTGTGAAAAAATATTCTCAAGCCTACACACGGCACAGTTAACAGACATTTCAGAAACTAAATGGGATAAATTTGTTCTCTGATCTATTTATGCTTAGCACAGCAAATCCTACGGTGACATTTGGTTCTTGCTCACTTAATTATGCCACATAAGTTCTAATAAATTGCAGTACTATAACAATTACTTTCCATCAGCTAAAGTAAGGGATAATGCTAAAACATGGAAATATCCTTCATGTATGTATTGATGACATGTTTCAGAAATCCAGGTTACAGAAATGGTTGAGCAATTCATTATTTCAGCAATGACACCTATGAGACTACTAATATCAGTCACTGTGCTGGACAGAGGCTGATTGGAATATTTTAATGAGAGAAATGAGGTCATTGGTTGTAAGAAGAAAATAATGATGAGGTCTGTATCATTCACTGGTTTGCTGAAAGGTATAAAAAAGCCAAATTGTGAACATTTGTCCCACTCTGCTCTGCAATACTGCTTCTATTTGCTTCCTCCACTAACGAGTCAGCTTTGCTGACTGATGGCTTTGGTTTCTGCCTGGGAAGGGAGATAGAGGGAGAAAGAGTGTAACTCTGAGCCCTCTCTGGGCAGTTTCTTTGGGAGGGAAATTGGATTTCTGTATCACTTTTAATTTGTATATAGTTGTAAATGTATTGTGCATGTATGCTTGTACATCTTGCTTTGCTGTAAGTAGAGCTTCACCTCACTTCCAAGCCACGGGAGCTAGCCAGGTAAATTTCAACGAGGGGGAAGTACCTAATCCACCACAGTCACTTACTGGTTACAGTATTTTCAAATGTTGTCACATTGCCTCTGAACTCTCTGCTTGGCTTTAGAAAAGCTTAGATCCAAAGCCTCGATCCTGTAAGCAATTAGATAGGCACAATACCCATATCAGAGGAGGGTAAACTCCAATGGGTACTTGAAGTTAGGCATATCTGCACTTGTAGAATCACAAACTAAGGTACCAGCCTGCACTGTAATTCTCAATTCTTACACAGAAAATATCTTCATATAGTCATGTAGAATCAAAGCATCCACTGGAGCTATCATGTTTCTTTGCAACATGGCAAATATCCATTCCACAGGATAAAAACAGTGCAGTGACTGAGAACTTGGGGGAGTGCAGCTCCTCTGGTAGTTTAACAAGAACAATTGCAAAAATCAACTCTAAGAGTTTCTTGCAGTTACAAACCAACATGCAATGGATTCTCCTGAAACCTGAGAAGCAGAAATAGGCCTCCAAAAGCCCTGCCTGTTAACCTTCTCAGCTGTGTGGGTAGTAACTGTTTACTGCTAAGGGACAGCACACACAAACAGCATCACACATTGGCTGCCTCTTCATCCTCCCATGCAGACACACTTCATCTGTAGATCCAGACAGACATTACTATTTTCATCCTGTAACTTTTCAAATCAGATGAGATGTTCTGCTTTCATAATTGGCTGGTTTGCATTTCTTCAAGTACTGGAAATGTTTGCACTCAAAAGTTCACATTTCAAAGCAACATTAAACTAATATTTACTGCAGATTTCCTAACTGAAAACTATAATTGCCTCTTTTTTTCTTTACCAAGCAAATTCACCAGAAATGTATCCCACTTTATGTTACAGGTTAACAAGTTCAGTCCAAAGCTACTCTTCGAGAACGCAGCACACGTGTTACAAAGATGTTTTTCTTTATAAATAATTGATCCAATTAGTACTTAGATGTTTATATTTCTGCCTTCAAAGCGTGCCAAGAGCCTTCACTTTTAAAGTGTTTCAGAGTTCTGAAGAATGCTATTGCTCCCTTCCTGATAAAATAGAAAAGCTTCCCCCTTACATTTTCCAAAGGGAGAGGTGATCCACACAGCTCAATTGCATTCCTTCTTTAGAGGGACAGGAGCAGACTCTAAACATGCATTAATCCTTCCTCCAGACACACCCCCAACACCCCCTGTGCCAAGCATCCCTAGGAACACTTTGTCCTAAGCCACAGAAAATGTGTACATCTTCCCAAGCTCCAGTGCTTGGAATTGCCAATCAAGCAGGCAAATGAGGACCCACACAGACCAAAGACATTGCCTAATCACAACACTTAGGTCACAAAACCTGACACTTCACTACTGTGGGCAAAACCCAAACCCACTCCTTTTTCCTCTCAATGAAACCCAACGAGACTCTCCAGCACAGTCCAACCTTTCAGTCTGGCAAGGACAAGCTGATTAAATATTTATTTCTTCCTTCATGGTTTTACATCTTTATTTAGAGAATTAGATATCAGCTTCCAAGTTCCACCTAGGCAGCAGTATGTGAAAGCTTAGAAGAATTAGTCACACTTCAAACAAGGAGCAACGCTCACACTGTAATCTTGGGCCACCAATTAATCACTGAACTTTGCTACAAAAGGTTTCAATTAAAAACAGTAGGCTTCTTCACTTCTTGGAAAAGCTCAAAACCCACCTGAGAATTCCAGAGTTTAATTGAGTCTATTTTTTTTCTCAAATGTAAATGTTGAGATAACACAACTAAGGAATGTGTGGTGAAGAGAAATCAAGGGAATTATCATAAGCAAGAATTACCACTTGTAGCTTAAAATGCACTGTAGATACAAAAGAAAAGGGACAGTTAACTGCATTGCTGACAGAATCTCTTCTGGAAAAGCTTGGACTTGAAAAGCAGAAATAATGCAGAATTGTCAAGCACAGAGGGGCAGAGCAGAAATAGATGTTCAATTTAAACTCAGTTTAAGTGGACAATGAGCTGGAGGAGAGGGGCAAAGGACAGAGCAAGAGAACAAGCATGCACAAGATCCTGAGCAGCTGCTTGTTTCTAAGCAGCAGCAGTAGTTAGAGAGAAGAAATCCCTGGAACAGCTTCCTTCTCCTGCAAGACTGTTAAAACAATTTCTCCAAGCTATGGTACCCACAATCAGGACAGCCTGTGCTCATCATGGAATGCTATTCCTTCCATGTGTCCAGAGAAAGCCTATGCCTTGATTCATCACAAACTCAATGAGGAGAGCCCTGATGTGCACATGATCTTCAACAGGGTACTGCAGAAGCAGTTTACTTGAAAATTACAAATTGTTGTACCATAGATGCTCTTATCTGCTCACCATTAGGCAGAATGTTATGATACATCTTTCTCAAGTCATCTTCTAATCTTCCATTGTGAACCCAGGCAGAGAGTGACAGATGCATGTGTGATGAGCAACATACCCTAAGCTCCTCTGGATGAGAAGCAAGAAAGTTACTAAAGATCTGATCATCTCTCCACTGTCTGTACCTCCACGCTGTGGCAGAGCACTGAAGGAGCAGCCTCTGCTAGAAAAAGCTTCAGTACTGATTTAACATACAGAAACAGTTACACAGTTTCTGTGACATTCCACCATTTATCCTGTCATGAGAACAGAACTCAGGACTTCAGTGTGACAGACATGCCTCATACGGGGAGCTTCAGACACAATCAGCAAGTTTGGTCATTCCTCATCACTACTTTAGTCACCTACTTGCTCTTTCTTTCCCAAGATGACCCAAATCTCTCTCTCTCCTCTGCTTCATGCTACAGACAAAACAGAAGCGTGAGCTACTAGCTGCTAGCACTTGAACTTAGATGTGTTTCTTGCATGCTACAGCAGCAGTTGGTCCATTGAGGAATATAAAAAGTAATAAAAAGGTAACTTCCAAAAAGATACATTCCCAGGAGAAAAATCTGTGAATGGGCTTGTGACCTGAAAGCACTTTTACTACTCAGTTACCACACAACCAGAAGATCTGTTTCCATAAATTGTTTCTTTCTCACAAACCAAGCAGCTCTTTGGTATCACCCATTGCAGAGACTCATCTATTTCCAATGAAAACACCAAAATGCTGAAGAGAAATACACTTTGGAAACATATTCAGCAGCTAACTTTTTTCAAGCTCGTGTGTGAGATTGCCTGATAGTTTGAGCAGTCACATTGGTTGCTCTTTCTTAGAGCTCATGATTTCAGCTTTGTCTGAACCATGCTCCAGAGAAATTTGCCTTCAGAAATGGGGTAATAGCTGCTGAACAGAAAGCTCCAACTGATACCATCCACTCAAATTGCTCTGTCAATACATGTTACCAACTGACGGAAAGGGGAAGCCATGCCACAGTCCATCTCTGCCCACCCGAACCAGCTCACGCAGGTCAAATGCCACTTCACAGAATGGTCAAAAAACAAAAGGTTTTAATTTCATTTGCATTTCTTTTACAAGGAGGAAAGTTGCTATTTGCTTTGCTTTTCATTGCTGCAACATCTTGTGGTAGTCCTTATTCCCATGACTATAAACAGAGAAGACTGCAAGTTGTTAATAGTTGTAAGTCTTCAGGGCTATTTTCTTTAATGGAGGCTGAAACTACACAGATGGTTTGTTGGAGAATGTTGTAAATTCCCAGCCCAAAGCAAGTGCTGTGGCAGGGAGTGCTAACTGTAACAAATCAGAGCACTTGGGCTGTTTACAGGCTTTAATATCATGACCATGAGGCACACTCAATAAACAAACATACTTAGGACAGAGCTACCTCATTTCTGTCTCAGGGTGGCCAAAAAGGCACTCAAAGTCTGCACCCTGGGTGTTCCTTTCTCCCCTTCTGCAGGTAACCCAAACAGTGTCCATCACAGTACCCAGAAATCAGTCACTTCTGCATCACCTCCTGGGTTCATGCCACTCGAACAACAGATGACAACTGGCAATGGGAGCGCTGCACACTCAGTGTCAGGGCACTCAGCTCCCCACCCGTGACCCAGGGAGAAGGCAGCTCTTGTTGCAGGGCTGGGCAGACATCTGTTGTGTGACAAGCGATGCCTGCATGGGGTCACCTGCTGGATGTGCTGCCAGGCACACAATAGCATGGGCAGGTCAGAACAATGCCTCCAGCCACCTGCCTTTCACCTGTCTCTCTCCTCCACCTCAAGGACTGAGAGAGGCAGAAGCCAGGGGCAAGCCAGAGGATTTGGGAAAGCAAACCACAGAATTCTAGAAATCAGCTGCAAGCTAGGCACATTTCACACTCTCCAAAGGTGACCAGCAGTAAACAGCCTGCCATGTGTCTTCCAGCTTGACACTGGCTGGCATCAGAAAGCAACTGATTCATTTGATTTCCAAGTTTTTGTGCAATTCACTAACAGGGAACAGGTCTGAAAACAAATGATCAAGCAGTATCTATGACTGCCTGTCCAAGAAACATTTTGGGATCACGTTTCTGTTCTCTCTTCCTTCCCAACCATATTTAAAATCAGTCTCCAAAGTTTGCTAATTTATCTTGAAAAAACTTGTAGAAAAACAGAACACATGATGTAAAACAAAAGCGACTGACACTCCAAGGCTTCTAGAAATGCCACACTGGCCCTGCCAAACGAGCAGGTGAGCATTCCTTTTAGCACAAAGTCCTGGGAGGGATAGCATTTAAAAAGCTGCTGTGCCTTGAATCCCTAACAGCAAGGCTGTCTTGCCACAGTGCCACATACAAAGTCAGCAGAGCAAAAGCCACCGAGGGGCAAGTTTTGTTAGTGATTTAGAAAGCAAAAGTACACCAAAACCAGCAAGATCCCTCAAATTCAGCGGGCAGATAAGGCAGCTCCTTTAGGAAGTTACAGCAGCAAAATTCTCATGAAAGACTGCATGCAACTAATCTCATGGACTGAGCAGTTTGAGCATACTCTCTGTGCATTAAAGATGAAGCTGCAGCATATTAAGCATATCATAAAACCGCCCACACCAGTACAAATCACGATCAAGTTAAAGTGATTCCAAATGAACTATAACAAAAAACTGTTAAGGATTAACCTAAAGATTTACACTGTGTGCCACATTAGGCTGCATCTATTGTGGTTTGTTGACATATGATTGTGAAAGAAATGTAAACCCAGATGAGAAAGATAGACTCCACGTTAATTGAAAAAGACAAACTAAGTGAATAATGAGTATATAAAAAATAGCCTATGCCATTTTTATCACCCATATATGACACTTATTCTCAAATTTATGGCAGAGACAATTGAACCATGTTTCAAATCACTGGAGATTATTCCTTAGCAGGAATGCCTCTGCATTTTTTCACCTTACTGTTTCTATTCTTCTTCCATTACTATTGAAATAGATCTACATTACCAAAGCTGTAAATAGATGTCTACTTAGAAGATGTCCACAGTAATCACCCTGGTTTATCCCAGAAAGATGGATTTTTCAGCAGGATCAGAATTTGTTAAAGGCTTGGAAATATGGGAGGAAAAAAAAAAAAGATAGTCCAAAACAGAGTAAGGTTCTAAAGTGCAATATCCTTTCAGCATTGAACCAGTCACTATTGACTCAGTGCTGTACATAAACACCTTTTCTTTTGCTTAATTTGGAGCATGTCCAAAGAAGGGCCACAAAGCTGGTAAGAAGCCTACACGGCACAAGGGGTGCTGAGGGGTGCTTGAAGGAACTGGGTTTGTTTAGCCTGGAGAAAAGGAGGCTCTAGAAGAGATCCTATTGCTTCAACCTTGTTTCTATAGCTGTAGAGAGCAAAGTGGATGCCAGTCTCTTGACCCAAGTAACAAGCAACAGGACAAGAGGAAACAGCCTCAAGTTGTGCCAGGGAGGTGTAGCTTGGATATCAGGAAAAACTGTCACAGAAAAGGTGCCAAGCACTAGAAGAGCCTGGCCAAGGAAGTGATGGACTCAGCATCCTCAGAGGTATTTAAAAGACATGTGGACGTGGTGCTTCAGGACATGGTCTTGTGCTGGACTCGGCAGCACTGGGTTAACAGTTGGACCTTATGATCTTAAAAGGCTTTTCCAACCAAAACAATTCAATGATCCTTATGACAGGAACACAGGGAGTAAGTTCAGCAGGAGCTGTCAAAGCAGTCCAAAAAAGCACAGTTATATTACCCCTGATGTCCAGAAAACTAACTACTGTACTGCCCAAAATTGAAACATGAGCAAAATTAAACTCAGGCATTGGATACACTGCCCTGCAGCTTTCCTGCCTTGCCCTCTTCTGCATACTGCAGACAGGTTGCAACTAAACATATTTTTTCCCAGTGGTAAACAATTAATTTGAAGAAAAACAAAATTAGAGGGATCAGATTGAAACAGGGAATTTGCACAACATGACTAAGCATTTAAAATGGTCTCTAGGGCAAGAACATTGGTCTCGATTTCATTTGGGGATTTTATTTAACAGAATATGGAAAATGGATACTGGGACTGGATAGAAGACTCCACAGGACCTAGGGAAAAATACATATTCCACTTCCATAGCAAAAATCCCTGTAGCTTTTGAAATATTAATATGGAAAACTCAAACTGGCACTACTGCAAAGGGTGATAGAGAAACTGAATTTAAAAAGCAACAGGATCCCTTGTGACTCACAAGTGTCACAAAGATAAGGGTATCAGTGATACATATATTTAATGATCATAACACCATCAAAAACGTTTTTTAAAGAAAATCAAGAATTCTTATCTCCAACTAAGTTCCCATTACTGAAGAAACTCAAGGTTTAAGTCCATGTATGTCTCCCCCCCCCCAGTGAAGGTGACTGAAACAACCAGTCTGATTTATGCTACAGGAGGAATAATATGTCTTTAGGGAAGCAGTAGCCTCTGAAAGCCTTCTTAGCTATGGATGACCAATGAGCATGCATCAATGAGTAAGAAAACCTAGAAGTGAGCTTCCAGCAGCCTGCATGACCAGTAATTTAGCAGCAAGAACAAAACCCAGTTACACCCCATTTTGCCAGACACCAACAAAAACATCCTGGACATAAATACAACAGAGTGTGCCTCTGCAAAAGATGACACAAGGCAGCTGGGCATCCCTCACTAAACTCCAGAATCTCTAGCATCACCCAGAAGGCACATCTCCCAGGTATAAAGATGAAAAGGAGGAAAATTACTTTCTCCTCACAACTCATGACCAGAGCACCCTGCCTGTGTTTCCTTCCCACAGCTTAAATCAGAGAAGAGAGGATGGGACCATGAAATCCTGACAATCCCCTGCACTAAGCCCATCAACAAACTGATACTTCCCCTTGACCTTTACAGAAACAGGTTCCTCCTGTTTCCAACTAATGCAGCTAGCTCTGAGTGAGCTCAAGCCATGCTTTAGCCTGAAACATTTCAGTGCCACTGACATGCCACTACAGGGACTCTGCCAGCACGTGTGACAGAATTTTGTTTTGCATTAAAGATATGATATTGTTTAGGTTCAAAACAGAGCACTCACGAGTCGGAAAGTTTCCTTATTTCATGCTCAGAGGTGTCCATTCCCATTCTCACCATGTTCAACTACAGCAGCACTTGGTATGTTTTCCAGGACCCCTGCTTGTTCAGCACAGTAAGTGACAGCACTCCAACGAGCAAGGCAGGACAAGGGAAGCCCTGTGACTGCTCTTCCACTTGTTGCAGAAGCTGGAAATTTTGGGCAAGAAGATCGAGGACAGGAGGAACAGCACAATATTTATGAGATTTTGTATGTGCTCTGTGCAGTTCAGGCTACCAAAGGGTGTCTGTTGCTAGACATTAACCGCAGGCTCTCAGCAGTCCCTGCTGGCACTCACCATGGCCACAGAATACAGACATTAAACTCACATTCTTCTCCAGATACACCAGCACAGCACTGAGGCAGGTGAATTGGAATTCTAATTCTGTTCCACCATTGATTATTTTTTCCACCCTCAGATCACATCTTGTTTATTACACTAATTTTACCGACGGGAAAACAACATTCCCTCAGCTCCAAGAGGTGCTGAATCGATACTCAGGAGCCATTAAAATAATACATTAAGCAGCACCCTCGAAGAAGAGCAGGCGGAAATTAATAACTATCTACTCACTGCAGCCTTTGCCTTGTGTAAGGGTTGCTTAATGAATAGTGAAGATATTACAGAGCTCACTTCCTTCCTCTATTACCATACATCTTCACTACATGAAGAGCTTGAGCAAAAAGAAGCAGGAGGCTACATAATTAAAGATTATGAGAACCTAAACATTTAAGTGAAAGAGCTGCTTACACACTCTGAATTCCAGCTTCTGACTTTCATCCATCCAGCAACATGAAAATAGGGAAGGAGAAGCTAACATAACATACACAAACTGTCAGCAGTAATGTCTTACTAAAAAAAAAAGGAATTAGGTTATTGAGTTTTTACACTGTATAACCATAAACTATCTTTACACTTGTTTCCCTTTGGTAATTGTACAAGTAAGAATTAAAAGTTTCAAACTATCAGCTGTTCCTCACTACCCCATCTCCACCCTGATGCATTTCTGCTTACTCCATAATTACTCTGCCATAAAATTAGCAACCATTAAGTTCATTGTGCATTCATGCAAATGCCTGTTAAGATGAAAAGATCACTGTTGCAGCTGTACAGATGTATTATTATGGTAGCATAAATGCTACATAAAGATTTGAATATAAATAACAATTTATAATTCTTAATCATGGTAAATCATTCCATTTTATTCAGTTCTATAAACAGCACTAAAGAAACCAACTCATTTTTTTCTGGAAAAGCTGAAGGTGTTGACTGAAATCACAGAAAACATCCAGCTGGAAAAGACCTCAAAGATCATCCAGCCCAACCTCAGACCAAGCACTGAAGGGTCAATACTAAACCATGTCCTTAAGCACCAGGTCCAAATGCTGCTTAAACACCTCCAGGAACGGTGACTCTGCCACTGCCATCTCATGGTGTGCTGGTTTGAGGCTAATCGGAATATTTTAATGAAAAAAATTAGATTATAGGCTGTGAAAAGCAAACATTGGTGATGTCTGCTGCACTCATGGGCTTGCTGAGATGGATAAACACAAGGACACAAACACAGATAACAGAGTCTCTCTCTGGGAGGTCCTGTGTCTGCTGGCCTTCTGCTGTTAACCCACCCCATCACTCTGCTTCTGACTGACTGCTGATCTTCCAAACTCACCTTGCATGACCTGGGATAAGGTAGAGAGGTAGACAGAAGGTGGAAGGGTGGTTGGGAGCCTGGGGACTCTGATGTCTAGGGGAGGAATTGTGTTTCTGTATTACCTTTAACTTGTATATTTCTGTATATAGCTGTAAATACTCATGTCTATTGTGT
Source organism: Semnornis frantzii (assembly GCA_013399775.1). NCBI lineage: Eukaryota > Metazoa > Chordata > Aves > Piciformes > Ramphastidae > Semnornis > Semnornis frantzii. The sequence goes on from VWYK01074177.1 coordinate 90,529, forward strand.
AAATATCTGCTTGTACATGGTGCTAAGCAGTGCTTAACTTCCAGCCAGCTGAGCCTAGTCTGGGTGATTTTCATTGTGTGTGGAGGGGGTGGGTAACTCCCAAAGCAGCACACATGGGTTGAGTTGGATCTGCTGCTGATATTAAATGCCACGCTGCTGTCACCCCAGCTTCAACATGAAAGTGCAAAGTACTATGGGTCTCGAAGTTCAGAGTGGAACAGGAGAGGCTTCCTGTTGCAGCTGTGCCTTTCAGTTTCCAGGTTTAGGGTGCAGGGCTTTCCCACGGGGCAGACTGCAGGCTGGTGGGGTGGGGGCTAAGCCGCTGGGTTCTGCTGCTGCTTCTGCATTTTGCTGCACTTCTCTGCAAACAGACTAAGGTCATTGTGCATCTCATTAAACTCTCCATCTCAACTCAGAGCGGTTTTTCTGTTGCCTTCCCTCGCCTCTACATGCAGAGAGGGGAGTTTGAGCGTGCAGGCTGTGCTAACCCAGCACAGACCATACCTGGCACCCAACATGGAGCTAGGAAAGCAGCTGTCTTAACTAAGAGGGTAGATTTTCACAGGAGACAGAAGGGTTGAGATAAGAGATGAGGTAACAACAGGATTCAAGTAAGGCTGGAGGCTGGCTTGTTAAGAGAGTTTTCTGTACTGCCCTCCCCACCACCCCCACGGTGTGCTCACTGTGCTGATGCATTTGCTTTGCAGAGTGGCTGGGGCCAATGCACTGGGGGTTCTGCACCTGCTCTCTGCAGTGCAGAGTGCCACATCAGGGAAATAACTTAGTGCTGTGCTGGTTACTGACATGCCAGGTTTTGTTCAGAGCAATACAGGACTCACCCAAGAACACCACTGAGAGTTATCTGCCCCAAGGCTGGAATGTTTGAAGCCTGCTGCCAGCCTAGAAGTCCCCAAGAGACAGAAACCACTGCAGTGTCTTGGGGCTGCCCCATGCCCGTCACTCACTTCTTGTCACTGCCCAGACTGCTCAGAGACAAGAGAAGGTCTCTGGGTCTACAGACAGACCAGCAGGCATGGCGGCTGCCCCAGACAGACATCCTGTGCCAGCATCAGCTGCCCCCAGATGGGAAAAGCAGCACACAAGGAAAGCAGCTCCTCTGGCAAGGATGAGGATGATCAAGGCCATCGTGGAGCCAAGAGACAGCACCAGGGCCACTTGCTCAGTGTTCACCTCTGGCTCTGGAAGACAGTCAAGGACAAACTGTGGATGGAATGCCTGGTAGGCCCCAGCAGCATGAGCCATGTCTCTCTTCCTCTGCCCAGGCCTGGGTTTCACCTGTGAAGGAGCTGTCCTGGAGGTGGATCGACTCAAGAGCAACATGTTTGATTCCCCACCCTTGCAGCCCTGCAGAACAGTTGCTCCCCCAGCAACGTTTTACTCACACCACTATGGAGAGGACATGAGCAAGTGAAGGGGCAGAAAGCTCACTTCAGTCCTAGCTGCATGGGGCCATGAATTGCAAGGAAATCCTTCCCCAAGGAACTGTGCCTCAGGTTCCATGGAAAGTCACCCAAAAAGAGCAGCCAGGCTGGCACTGCTTCTGATCCTCCTGAAGGGACCCCAAAGTGTCTTTGCAGTGCATTGCCCCAGTTTTGCCATCTGATGACATCAAACTACGAGGGCTGGAACCCAACGTCTGGGTGTGCGGGAAGAAGAGCATCACAATGCAAGCCACACTTTGCTTTCACTTGGAGGGGCTTGGAGAGTCACTGGCATCGACTGCCCCAGGGATGGAAGCAAACTCTACTATTTGGGAGTAATCCCATCTGCATCACAGCCTCCCTCTCAAAAAAAAAAAAAACACCTAAAAGAACTTAAAACATTGAAGAGTTTCAACATCAGCTTGGCCCAACAAAAAGTGCTTAAAATAAGCAGACACCTCATGTCATCACAGGCTCCAGAGTACAGTAACACCACATAAAGCAACAGAGTTTGGAAAGGCTCTAAGGCTAATACTCTATTTTAATTTTATGATTAAGAATCTAGGCCCTGAGAGAAATAATCAGAGGCATTCCCTTTCTCAGAACAGCCTTCCATGAAGGTTTTACAACAGATGGGATGATCTGCAAATAGTGTGGTCACAAACAGCAGCTTTAGAGGGCTTTTGGCAATTGTGTTAAAGTGAGAAGATTGACTGGCAAGAGCAGTACATCCCAAGTGTTAACTTTTACCATCAAAACCTTTTTTAGAAGTCTTCAAAGGTGGTGAGCTGCACTAGATTCCAGCAGATCCCCAGCCACGTAACCCAGTGCCACAGAAGGAAGATTCTGGAAAGCACTGCCAGTTTGAATGGCTTAGTCAGACCCACAGCAGTCCCCACAGAAACAGAAGTTCTCAAAGGACAGAAACTCCCACTGAGTCTGGAATTGCTTCAGGGTAGCAAAGCCACTTAGGAGTTCTTCATAGAGACAAAAAAATGCCCAAACTGGAAATTTACAGTTTGTTCTAATGGACTGTTGTGATGGTTTGGGAGTTACCTGCCACCTCCCTCCCCCATGATGAAAATCAACCAGACTAGACTCAGCTGGCTGGAAGTTAAGGACTGAAGCTCTGTTTACAGCTTAGCACAGTACACAAGCAGATATTTACACAATAGACAGGAGTAGTTACAGAAATATACAAGTTAAAGGTAATACAGAAACAATTCCCCTGCCAGACATCAGAGTCCCCAGGAGGGGCTCCCAACCACCCTTCCACCTTCCTTCCACCCCTCTACCTTACCCCAGGGTCTGCCTTACGTGCAAGGTGAGTTTGCAGGATGGGCAAGGGGGGTTAGAAGCAGAGTGCTGAGTTGGGTTACAAAGTGGAAGGCCAGCAGGCACAGCAGCTCCCAGACAGACTCTCAGTCTTATCTATATTTGAAACCTTGTTTTTACACATCTCAGCAAGCCTATAAGTGAAGCAGACATCACCACTGTTTGCTTTTCACAGCCTGTAACTTTTTTTTTCATTAAAATATTCCAATTAGCCTCAAACCAGCAGAACAGTGAAAAAATAAGTTTTTAAACAATAGAAACCTTGAAAAGAAACATATCAGTACTTTTAAATCTCTCCTAATACTGTTGCTGGTAACTTTTCATCACAAAATAGTTTGGCTTAGAGGGGACCTTAAAGATTATCGAGGTCCTTAAAGATTATCTAGTCCCCTTGGGCAGGGGCCAGGCTGCTGGTTCCTCAAGGGCCCGTGCAAGCTGGCTTTCAAAGAATCACAGAGCCTTAGCAGTTGGCAGGGACCTCCAGAGATGGAGTCCAACCCCCCGCCAAAGCAGGATCACCTCGGGCAGCCACGCTCCCAGGCCTGGATCATCCACAACTTCTCTGTCCCTCACCACCATCCCGTTCCTATGCCCCAAAGCATCCTGAAGGGCGCAGACCACCCGGACCGACGCAACTGCCAGCGAGTCCTTAAAGCTTTCATTCACTCTGCTGACATTAGCGGGAAGTGTCCTCATGTTTTCGGTTCGGTTGGGGAAAGTGCCCTGCTGGCATCGCGGCCGCACGGTGTCACTCCCGGCAGTACCTGCCGGGCACTGACACACCTGGAAGGAGAGCAGCTGTCCCCCGAGCGCGGAGCACAGGGCTCCTGCCTGACGGCCGGCTCCTCCGGCAGTTCTGCAGGGGTCCCACACGCACCGCACCCCTTCCCAAGGGCGAACGGGGCGCTGCGAGTGCTGAACCGCAGCAAGACGGCCAGGCCGGGAACGGGAGCCAGACCTCTCTCCTTCCTCATTTCGGGTGCGCCGAGCAGCCGCAGGGAAGGGAAATGCCGCACCGCGCCGGAGGGCTGCTGCCGCTGCAAGGGCACGGGGTAGGAAGTAACCGTGGAAGTGGAGCCGGCGGTGAGTGGCATAACTCCCGAATCCATTAAGTGGAAGCGAGAGTCTAGCGCCCGTTGAGAAACACTCCACCGGGGCCGCGGCTCAGGGGGACGGTCCCCCAGCAAGCTCCGGCTACAGGGGCTACCCCAGCCCGTCACACGCCCCCAGCAGCCCGGCCCCCTTAGCCTCCCCTCCGCCCTG